>NJRQ01000112.1:487709-509696 GCA_003063805.1 Aphaenogaster ashmeadi | reverse complement strand
ACATATATAGATGCACTACACAAAACAATGTGAATGTGACAACCACAGGACGTGGCTGTACCAAATGTTACTATTATTGTGGTTGTGGCAACCTTACTGTTTTTTCCGTGTATATATACGTTTATAATTACATTTAGAAAATGCTCGAATGATTGAAAATACTTGAATTTTTTTATCGTATGTCTCATGTCACCGCGCGATTTTGCGACTCGCTGTATGCACGCGATTGTGGAAGGTTTAATTAACGTTACGATGCAATTCTCTGTGCGATCTTTCTTGACAAATGTGTCATCGTCTGCGCCCGCAGGTGGAATTATAGCGAATTCTCCACTTGCATGAGCCCTTGCGGTATTGGTATACAGACACGTGACGTTACCTGTATCCACGAGGTGACACACGGCACCGGCAAAGCAGTGCCCGTTCCAAATTACATGTGTCCGCAACCACCGCCCGCCGACAGACGATACTGCAATGTACTGGATTGTCCTGTCAAATGGAGAACGGGGGAATGGGGGAAGGTATATGTTTGTACACGTTTGTATAAGGCCTCAACAATCTCGGGGAAAAAGGTCCATGTTACACACGGGCTGCGGAGGGAGCGGAATAGTGATTTAAACCACTTCCCTCATTCGGCGCACAACATAAAATAACATCAAAGGATCCATTCGATGCAAAGAGCTTAAAATTTCTTGTATATTTTTGTAGAAGGAGAAAGATTGTAAAACTTAATTGTCATTTCAAAGAAATTATGCACGAGTATTTGGAGATTCAAATGTCACTTTTATTAAATTTTACATTTTTCTATACTAATAAAGATTAAGCTTGAAATTTTCGCTTGAAATTTTCGCTTGAAATCTGAACTGACGGCAATATGTCCTATATATAATTTAGTTTATGTATGCACTGTATTTTAGAAAGCGTGCTCTAAAATTCCCTGAACTTCGCCGAAGACCTGAACTAAATGAATAATTTTAGTGCTCGAGAACGTGCGGCGGTGGTGTGAAGAAGCGAGATGTGGTTTGCGAGCAGATAATGGCGCAGGGTCACAGGCAGAGTCGCGAAGAACGCGAATGCCCAACTCAAAAGCCAGCCAGTGAGAAACCATGTAACACCAGAGCCTGTCACGATTCAGATTCAAGCTCTAACGTACCGCCGATCATCAGTAGCTTGAACGCGACGTATAATCAAACGGATATCAATGCGAAGGTGGACCTGAAAATTGGCGGAATCGCCAAGATTTTTCAAGGGACGGCTTCTATCAAAATTCGCTGTCCAGTTCGAAAGTTTGACAAGTAAGTACAGGCACGAAACGCCGATCCGTATAACTGCGAGAATCAGGGAAGATAACTACAGATGCAATTTCGTTATCAGAGCGCAGATCGTATGGACGAAAGACAACAAGGAAATACGAAAATCGAGAAAGTACAAGATCAGCAGGAAAGGAGCTTTGAAGATAATCGATATAGTTTCCACGGATTCAGGAGTCTACGCCTGTATTGGTAAGCGATCTGTCTCGCCTGCCACGCTCCATACTCTTATCCGTATTTCGACACGTTGCTATGAAAAATGCGGTGATAATTTTTTTTCCAGCGGGAAATTCGCACGCAGAGACGCAGTTGATAGTGAAATTTCGCTCCAAAGAGCAGATAAGTAGCGAGGAATATTTACGACTCGGCAATTCCGTTCACCTACAACGAAACGCGAATCTCGATTCTGCGCCGGCGAATTCTGGTGAAAGTCCATACACTGATCATGCAGGTAAGCGTTACAATACGAATTTGTTAACAAAAAAATTATTCACTTACACGCAATCTCGTTTACCAATAATTATTGTTCGCGCTATGTGCACAGTCTTCACGTCTTCCATATGTATTTGAATTTGGCGTTATCGCAGCATGGGTCGCTTCTCGGTGACGTTTTTGACGTTTGTTTCTTCTTTGTCGCCTCGTTTCTTTTTTGTTTGAGTGTTCGAACGGGAATGGCCGTGCCAGCGAGTTGTAGTCAGACGCCGTCCATTGCGGTGCCTAGTCGGTAGATTTAGTTGTACCAAAAGAGAATTGTAACGGCTTATATCAGTAAAGGAAAATCAATCAAACGAAGACAATACAAACTAATATATTTTTTAGTTTTAGTTTTAAAATTAATGATGTTGTTAATAATTTTTAGCTTCAGAATTTATTAAAAAATCTAATAGATTTTTAATTCTGAAAATTTAATAGGCTTCAAAATTATACAATCCCTAATTTTAAAGATAATGGATGTTGTTAATAATCTTTAGTTTCACATGCAACTAGGATTGCCAAGTGTTCGGTTTTGAATTGGACTGTCAGGTTTTCAGAAGTCTTGTCCGGTGTTCGGTTAAAAAGTCAAACCGGACGTCATATGTCCGGTTTTTAAGTATACCCAATTAATAAAATAAAATTTAAAACATGAAAGAAAGTTTATAAACAGAATTCGGATCTCAGCGACGTTAGCGACAATAAGCTTTTCGTGAGCTTAAATATTAATTTTAGGATAATGTCACAAATTTTGTTTTTTTTGCTAAAATGTGTTTATTACTAAAATATAACGTTTTCTTATTATTGTCCAAAAATATATATTTTGTTTTGTAATTTACAAAATGTTTATAATTTGTATGTTTTATAATTTACGAAATATACGTTACATTTTCAAAACATGATTTACTTAATTTTGTGTTCAACAATAAAATGTATTTTATATTAAATAAGAGTATTTATATTTTGTTTTTATATTTAACCTTGCACTTTATAATAATCACGTCATTGGACCTCGAAACATCTCCGAGACAGGAGATCTCTCATATATAACTTTTAGCAATGTCCATTATTTTACACTCTATAAGACAATCTAAGCAGCAAATCTATATTTTATCTATAAGTTGTGTTTCTCTAGACTAGACTTATTTAATTTATTTTTACTTCTCTCTTCAAATCTCAGCATGTTTGTCCGAATGTCTAATTATAGATATAATTTATTCATCAACATTTCCATTATGAGGAGACCATTAATGATTGTGTGCCTTAGGGCCCAGACACAATGAAAGGAATAAGGAACAAGAAATTAAACATAGGGAATTGGGATGTGGAAGAAGAAAGAAGAAAGATTCTTCATTCTTCCTTTCTCCACATCCCAATTCCCTATGTTTAATTTCTTGTTCCTTACTCCTTTCATTGTGTCTGAACCCTTATTCTCATATTTCTGTCTGGCTTATCAACCGAGGGACAAAATATAAGAAACACATTCTATTTTGGAGCATTTAATCACCGCCGCATGGTGTCATTGAGAGAAATAACATTTTTAACTGACCGCTATAACTTAATCTATTTTAACCATTGACTGCGTTTGATTTTTGTGTTGTAATACGTCTTAATTTATTATTTATTATTATTTACGCTGAGGATGGCCCAAAGAAAGGGACCGAAACGTTCGTTATTTATTTACGCTAATTTTTGTAAAGACTTGTATCGTTTAAGTTTACTTAACACTTGTAATAAATTATATATGCGCCGCAATTACCGCGCTTGACTCTTATTTTGCCATTTTATTATCTTCTTTTAAATAAGAGTAGTTTACTATTTTATTCAACAAAAACCTGTTTTTAAAACTGTCTGGATAATACAATATCGTAAGTAATTTTTTATTAAATTTTGTATTTAATCTAGTTTTATGATTATTATTTCTATCCGGTTTTGTCCGGTTAGGGTTTCTTACGAAAAAGGAAATATACGGTAATAGACTTTTGGAATTGGCAACCCTACATGCAACTTTGATTCTTTTTTGTAGCAGCCTATGGAAACCGTTTTGATAGCGAAGACCTCAGCCATGAACGTGCGTCTCCGAGCAAACCAACGAGAAAACCACATCAAAAGAAGCTGAAGACCAGTCCCACTCCGTCAGACACCACGATAATGCACAAAGAGAATTCTGTTACCTCTCTTAACCAGGTACGCAAAAAAAACATTCTATTGTCAAGATCGTCTCTCTCACTATAATAATTCGTTGCGTGTATCTTGACATTGCTTAACAAATGGTATGTGCATGAATTTCGTCAAACTAATTCTCTGGTGATGGTTTTGTACTTTGCTTTGCACTCCTGGACTAACTTTCCTCGGTGTCGGTTATTCCATATTTGTGACTATCAATCAGCCGGGATATCACGAATCCGTGGAATCACCCGCTCCATCAAGTGCTTCTACTCTTGTACCGCACTTGAGCTACTTGATATCGAGCTTGAAGGTAAGACATTAATTTGCGAATAAACTTGGCGGAGTGATAACGCGCGCCTGTCTGCCCGTATTACCGTAGCTAAATTTTCGACGATTTTCTCGACGTAACGTTTACACACTACAAAATCTAAATGTTAAATATTAACGCGCTTTATGACAGGCCTATTGGCCGTTTCACAGCGAGATAGCCACGAGTGATAATCGCAAGACCGCTTCCACGCCATTTGTCGAGGACGAACATAAAGGGACAGCGACGACGAAGCGTAGGATGTCTAACAGGGAAACTGACTTCACGTATCAAAGTGTAGAGGATAGTTTTGACAATCTATATCATAATACAGCCTTTCCGGACGAGACCTTCGGTCCAGACGAGGAGCGGATATTTATCGATGTCGATCCCTTCGATCTAGACGAATCTGTATTCGGGCTACAGCATAGCGACAAGTCGGCGCCCGGTGTAATGGAGAAAGTTGATACCAAGCTTACCACGAAGCCCGAGATCGATTATATCGAGGAGTCGTTAAAAAATGTGAAACGACAGTGGCAAGAGTCGAGAAACGGGAACAGAGATCAGTGGAGTACCACGCCCAAAAGTCACGTCCAAAGCAGAGTCACGACAGAATCTATCACGTCTCCACAAAACGGTGGAATGGACGTGTATTATGTTGAAGACTCGAGCACAAAAAAGGAAATGCTCAAGGAGGCAGGCAGTTTTACCGACGATAGTGATAAGTCCATCAATCACGGCGTTTATGGGAACTTGAGAACTGAAGATCCATCGACCGTCACCTCCACAATGATGTCTAGAAGTCTTGAAGATCGATTAAGGATACCGGAGTCGGATCATCGTAGTATGAGCCACGCGAACAGGACAATCGAGTACAGCGACGCGTTCGAGGAGGAATTGGATAAGCGGAAAATCGTGCCGTATGTGGAAAATCACACGGCGGATTATACAATCGCGCGATTTCCAACTACTAGGGACTTGGAAAATAGAGCGAGGGAAGACTCGACGTTGATAGATGATCGCAGGTCGAGCGTTGTTGGGGAGAATCCTGACGAGAACGTAAGAAATTTATCTCGCAATCGAGAGGATCACGCTGGCTCCATAGAAAAGGCCTTCTCAGTTAATCTAAAAGAGGCGTTTAGAGAGGGGCAACGTTCAACTGATGGAGATAAGCCCGCGAACGTTTTGACCTCCACTGTAACGGGAGAGGACGATACAACGAAAGATCCCGCTGTGGAATCGCTCGCTGTATTAGGTAAGACTGTTATTCAATAACTTATATTGTCTTGATAATATTTAAGTGGTTCAATAATTAAACGAAGGACTTATAATGCAGCTGCGGATAATGTTCTGGTGTTCGAGTGGGTTACGACCGATTGGTCGAAGTGTTCTCAGACTTGCGGAGGAAGTGGATTCCAAGTAAGATCATTTTTTTTCTAACTGTAATTAGCTTGAAAATTTACAATTCTTCCAAGTTAATTCGAAAAAAAGAATATTTCATAAATATCATTATTATCATTGTTAAGCAATTGTCTAAGAAATATTTTTTTGAAGCGATAAGAAATTTTAGAAGACTTGAACGTGTGCTGGATGATATTTGATTGTGTTCATTCATTTACCTCATCTTGATTCATTTACATTATCTATTTGCCGTCATTTAAAACATAAACGTTATCAATATATAAATTCATATGAAAAAAATTAAAGAGATATCGATATTCTAATAAAGGTACATCGAAATATATTTTTATTAAAAAGTATTTCGAAATATCTGTATATTACGAATTATTCATGTCCATAGATGCGAGGTGCACAGTGTACAGTTCGATCGACGAAAATGGATGGCAACTCGACGCGCGCTTCGCCGAAGACGGTCATCGGTCAGACGCTGTGCGAAGACGCCGGATATCCAGTGCCACAGAAGGTGAGACCCTGCGGAATGGGTAAATGTCCTCAATGGCACTCCACGGAATGGACTCCGTGCGAAACGTCCAGATGCTTCAATTGGAAGACGGCGATGCAGAAACGGGACATTAGCTGCCGTTTGGACGCGGAGGACGGTCACGAGAATGTCACGCTGTTGGATCCGAGCAAGTGCGACGAAGCCACGAGGCCACTACAAAGACAGGAATGCTACAACGATGCCTGCAAAGGCGTCTGGAGAGTCGGCGAATGGACCGAGGTAAATGGACCGATCAGAAATTTGACATGCTATAATGGTGGTGCTTACGTAATGCTAAAGTAATATTCTAACACACAGTGCACCGCATCTTGCGAAGAAGATGGTATCAAGTATAGGATTTTACAATGCGTCTGGTTCGGCACGAAGAAGCCAGCGGGAAACGCTTGTAGAGATATACCACGACCTCCTGTAATGAAAACATGCAGGGGTCCGCCTTGTCCTCAGTCTACCAGTAGGTTTCTCCAAGACACATACTAAATCTTAAGACAACAAATTTGATAACTTGGTTCGACCTGACTGACCAGATGTATTATAAAACAAATGTGCCCAAATAGATATTTGGGCACATTTCATAGTTTTATGTCTGTTATTTAATCCACTGTATCAACGCACTTGAAAAGGACCGAAACCCATGGTCGAAACGTAGTGCTTTATTTTATAATACATCTGGTCAGTCAGGTCGAACCAAGTTATCAAATTTGTTGTCTTTTGTTATCTATTTACTAGCGAAGAAAAGATTTTATTTCTAAATCTTAAGGTTTAGTCCTCTCATGCAGGCCGAAGCATTATAATTATTAATATTTTACATTATTCTTAGTTTTTTAACGCAGTAAATTAATATATAACAATGCCGTTTTATTATAGCATTTGTAGAAGATTGCAAGGACCACTCGCCACTGTGCAGCAGAGTGAAAACGATGAACATATGCAAGGTGCCGCTGTACAAGAAACAGTGCTGCGCATCGTGTCGCTAGATTCGAGAGATTGATTGTAAGTGACTCATTGTGAGGATTAGACAAAATGAACGATAATGAAGAGTGCGCGTGAGACAGAGAGTGTAAATCGTGATTAGTCGGACAATTACTTCGTGATATATATAAACGCACCCGGGATGCCTGTTGTTAGTAAATTACGTAACACACGCGGAAGGAGCGTGCTCACTGTGGAATAAAATTGCACAGTATTACGATGTCCGATTTATAGATTAAAGAGATATCCAAGAAAGGAGTTGACCAAAACTACTTCGCTGTAATAGTTTCCTCATCGTGTCGTCGCGAGAGCCGGTTCACCTCCTCGCCTCGAACGTTCCTCGTGTAACAAAGAGAAACCCGCCAATCTTAACAGTTTCTAATTAATTAAACCATAATTTTCTAACGTATGTCACGCGTAGTTTGGCGCGATTCCTACAAATTGCGCACGCTCATATATTGCCCCTAGTTAAAAAGGAAAAAAGGAAAATGAAAATCTGGCATTTCGTCCAAAAAAGTTAAGAGCGTTATATTGTTATAGTTCGATGAGAGAAAGGGGAGTAGAAATTTATTACTACGTAATAATTTATTACTACGTCCTGGGGAAAGATCGTTATTGCGACATACCGTTGAAATCGACGCGTTATTAAATGTTGTCAATGTTGGTGCTTTAAGACGCACAGAAAATGGCTTTAAACAGAATGATATTCAAATTTTAATAAAACACTAAGTCTGAAAAGTTGGAAAGCATACGTTATTCGTGTCGCAAAGCACATTAGAAACATTTCTTCTTGACGCTTATTTATTTTTTACTATCTATTTCCCGACACGGTAAATACAACCGTTTTTGTTTATTTCTAAGCGAAAGAAAGTCATCCCTTTAAGACTGAAACGCTCTTCGGATACCATTATTCCTGGGCATTAATGTAATGAGAGTTTCGTTACGTCCAAAGAATCATCTGACATTCCATTATAATGACAGGAAGAAATTATATCTTCGCTTTGTCTCTAAACATATATTTATTGATATGTTATCTCTCCCTCTCCCTCTTTATGTTTATCCGATATAAATTATTACGAGCGTAAGATGTAAAGTTACTTGAAAATATAAGTTATCGATGAATTATTGTGCGCCTATAAGCGTCCCGTCGGGCGATCTTAAGCCAATAGATATCCAATAAGCAATAAAAAATATATAAGTATTGTAATATAATATTTTGTTAATAATCTCTGGCGAAAATTCGTGAACATGACCGTTCCGTTGTTGGTAAAAGGGCCCGACTTTACTTATGTGCCTCTAATCACTTCTCACACTACCTAGATATTACTGTAGTTACGAATATTCATTTGTCGCGTATTCACTCCTAGAACTCATCATAGTATTCGATGTTTTCAATAAGAGCGAACCGCTCGCGCAGATGTTGATTGTACGTGAAATATAATGAGAATTTGGCCACCCTTATATACAAGATTAATCGTGTTAAACGTTAAATTATGTAAATCATAGGCGCTGCCGGAATTCTTCGTAAGAGATATGCACAACAGCGAGAATATTTTTAAAAGTCTATTAAAATACATATATAAAAAAGAAATATCTCTAAATCCTATATGATTATTATATAGTCAGTGTATACAGACGGCAGATTATATAAATGTGCGAATGCATTCCGTTGCATTTCACACTTCCCACACAGCACACGATATTGCGATATCCACTAGATATCCGAGGGATATCTTAATAACCGTAGGATCTCCATGGGATTGCATTATGTCCAATTGGGCATGTGGATCACTCTGGGATATCCTCAGGATAAAGTGTGCTGTGTGGGTTACAGCGCGCGGCGCCTATGTGAGTTATACATATGTCATTATGATTTGATAAGATTGTGAACAGATTTTCGCTATCAACGAATTTGCCTCGAGACAGCTAAGCAGTTTGCCAAAACGAGCTGACGTAAATGAAAAATAAAATATAAATTAGAGTACTATTAAAGACAAGAGAGAAAAGGTATATTACGAGCTATCATAAATTACTGAGATGCACGCATATAAATACTTTATATGTTGGTACGAGAAAGACTAAAAAATATACGGTGAATATACTGGATGTGTCGAAAGTCGAGATACTCTCCTCAGCCACGCATTCCTTAATTGAGGGAGGATAACGCGGCTTTTAATACATCCTATGTATGATTACAGCTAGCAAATGCGATAATATGTAATTGCCATCGGCGCGTCATGTATACCAGTGTGTCACATTTTAGTAAGTATTTAATCAATACTTACCTTGTAATAATACGACCCCAGCGTGTTACTGACCGATCGCGGTATCAAGAAATAAGTTATTTTCCGGTTAATCAACGTGATAACGCAATTCTTGAAAGGGAGATCCGACACGTACATTTTTGTATATATCACGATGTAGGTATGTAAAATGGCTCCACACTTAGTACTGTACGTAAGCATTACTGTTCATGATATTTATGTAAATATGTAACTGCCTAAATGCGAATAAAACAAGAGAATATATCACTGCACAGTACCGCAGTCATTTTTCTTAGAGTTTATTTCGCAGGATTTTAATTTCAATCCTCCTAATATACACGTATCGTATCTAATTATGGAATTATTCAATTATTCGACTGCTAGAGCTACGATATGTCAACAAAAGTATTCAATAAGCTGTTATTAACACCCGTAGAAGTGTCATCCATAGAAGTTTGAACGAAACGGATAATGATTACAAAAAAATACTTTTCTTTTAAGTCTCTATTATAATTTTCAAATATTACATATTATTATGCATATAGTCGAAAATATATTGTAGAATTATTGCTTTCATAATTGACCATTGTTTTAGGCGATATTATTATGTTTTGGTAAAAAAACATAATGCATAATCGAGCATAAATGTAGACAATAGTGTTAAAATCAAGATATCGTAACTGCAAAACTGTAGCTTTCCAGAAAAATTATTTATGGTTTTCTTTTCAACAATTCTTTGTTTTATCATACCCTCGATAGAAATAAAATATTAAATGAATACCCAATTTTAAAGATATTAGAGTTACAATAATATTTGTTTAGTTATATTACTAATAAAACGATCTAATTATTGGAAATAATGCACAATAATGCAGTTACTCGTTGATGCCATCAAAACATCATTTAATAAAAACGATAGTCAAAAAATGTGATGCTAAAACAGATTATTTCAAATTTAACATTCCTATTTCCTTCGATCTAATAATCACAACTTTACCTCTCAAGTCTGCCCAATTTCTGTCATAAAGCATTATCTAGTTATTTCTAAAAGAAGATAACTAGAATTAAATGAATCAAAATATTTATACAAAAAAAATATATATATAATGCAGCCAATAATTCATGTTATTTACTGTTGTTTAATTCGGCAAACGGATTAGTATTGCTCGTTTTGGAAATAGACAATCCCCAAGCTTGCATCACATCTTCTTGACTCATGGGCCACAATCTCTTTAATAACATCCATCCGGTTTTTTGCGTGTACAGCAAATACTGATTTTCGGGATCGTGCAAGTGCGAGTAAGCGCCCATTATCAGACTCTGGCATATTCTGGCGCATACGCTGATCTTGAGGATCTTCTTCTCCATGTCGGTCAACTTCTTGACCTTTTCGTAACCCTCCACGACGTATCTACCCATTCCCACGTCGGCTGTTTGCAAAATCATGTAGCAAAGAACTATAGCTAGCTCGAAAACGCGACAAGTCCTGTGACAGTCACCGAAATCGATCACGGCAGCAACATCCTTGCCGTCGGGACTTATAATGATGTTGTGCTCATTCAGGTCACCATGTATGACCGTTTGCTCCAACTGATCCATGATTGGCAGCACTTCCTTCTGGAAGCTGACGATCACATCGTGCACCAGTTGCTTGTCCAATGGGCTCTTGATCGCGTACGTGAACTGCTGCACTCGCGGCACCGAAGTCAACATCCACAGTGATCTATAATCATCGTAGGCAGGATGATTGAAGCCCATGAGGATCTCGTCGATTCTGGCGGTGAAGCTGCCGACTTTGCGCAACAATTCATCAGTCATTTTCACATGGTACAGTAGCTCACCGGGACGATAGACCAGCAGTCTCACGGCATACTTCTCCATGGTGTTCTCGCTCTTTAGAGTCTCCAGAGAAAAGTACGCGCCATTCAAGTTCTTGACCGGCAACGGACAGCAGACATTTCGCTGATTGAGGAAGATCATTAGCTCTGTCTGCGCCTCGATCACGTCGGTCTTGCGGGAGTCCAAGGAGTTGATCACCTTGAGGACATAGCCGGCCTTCTCCGAGCTGATCGCGTGCGGATTCGCGGTCGTCCCGTCACACACCACGTGGTAATTGCGGTCGTCGTAAGCGTTTAGTTCGCGCACGCTCGTCGCCCTCATGCCGTAGAGTCGCTCCAGCAGGACAACCGCCGTCTCCTCGGTCACGGGCGGACGTATATGTTGGCCTGGGATGAGCAGCGTGTCGTTGTACTCCATGCTGCCGCGATGCACGGCACAAAAATAGCCGCGAGTTATTAAGGGGGAAGCCGGGTCGATGAAAAAGAGAAGTGTATATCCCCTGCACAGCGGAGTGAGCGCGAGAGGAAGGGCGTTTGGAACGGTGAGTAAGGCCTCGGCTGGAATATCTTCTTTGTTCTTCGGCTGATTAATTGTTAAACTGCACAGACACAAGCTGCAGCTATAGAATTTCGTACATCAGTGTAGAAGTGTGAGGACAATTTATCAGTTGATTGGGGCAACGTCAAATAGCAGTAAGAAGATAAATTGCAATTAATAAAAGCTATATCGGAGATTGTTGCAATTGCAAAATAACAAAGCCTGCTTAATATTCATTTCACGAGCGGTAATTGAATTATATTATTACTTCATTTTATTTAGAAAATGTTTTAGTGCACGCACACATACATACGCATTTTAAGTATAATTTTAAGCATTGAGCAAATGAGTGACTAATTTGAAGGAAGTAATACACGTGAACTTGTTGCGCATATTTTTTACAAACTAAAATAAAATGAAGCATTTTCCCGTGTGCATTTTTTCCTTTTGTACAACAAAGGCAATAATAAGAAATTTTAAATGTCTTAAACAAGAACGTGCGTCTTCACAAATAACACACGTGATAGCAAGCGGTCGCGGACATATATATATAAATATATCGGCTTACCCGACTGAAGGACGTGTTTATTCGACCGAAGGAAGCGGCAAACTAAGTTCTCAGACGGACGGAGCAGTTTACCGAGCTAGGCGAGCGATCGTGTGCGCAGAGAGCGTAGTCCACGCTCAATCATCGTTGACATTCAGCACAACTGGAGGGTACAAACGCGCAATGATATTTACATCAGTGGTAATTGGGCATACAACACGATGCAGCACGATACAGCGTATCGCGGTGACTAAATCACTCAGTCTTATCGAGACCGATAAAACCAACGTAGATAGCGTTTGTGGACCCAGTTATTACCTTCGAGATTCATTGAACCGAGAGAGCTTACACATGATTCGGGAAACACTGGTGGGGCCCGTTATCGTTCTTTTGTAAAGGGATTGATGAAGAGATGCAAGGAGACGCTTAGATAGTGTCTGAATTTCTTCATTAAATTCATTCTTATTTCTTACAACATAATTTGTATTTATATTTACAAATGAATTTTTTTCATGTATATACAAAAGAGATATAAATCTTTCAAAATGTACACGTGGTCACAGAAAGCTTTGCGGGAGGACGATTTAAAATTGTTTCAGTCCCTCTTACGTTTTACGTTACGACGAAATACACTGAATTTTGTAACTGAAGCAACTTTAAATTGTATACCGCATGCACGTCTTTTAAAACTTTTTATATAAAACTAAGAGATTATTTATAATAAATACCTTTTCTGTAACTTGCCTTTATATTCAACATGCATCACAGCTTTTTTTTACACTTGGGATACATTTATTCCTGTATTAATAGCTGAAAACAAGTATCGAATGTGCACAAGGTCGACGGTATTCTTTTCATTAACTTTATAATATGCAAAGCCTCTAGTATATATTTTCGTTTTTTTAACTCATGTATGAGTATTTTTGCATTTTCTTCAATACCGGTTAAGGATTCATTTATAAAGACATGTTCGATTATTTGTTTGTATACAACATGATCTGGTCTGAACAATGCTGTTAAATCATTCAGGAAAAGTTTCTCCAGTACTAATGGTGGTAGCACTATAGTCTGGAAAAATAAAATTCTTGAGTTACACACATTTCAGGATTTAATTATTCATATGCGAATGGACATATGATACTAACCTGTTGTTCTTTAATGAGATTTACTGCTTCTTCATGCATTGACACATCCTGGGAGCACAATCTTATGTAAAGGCTTTGTACGAAGCTAATATGATCTCGTTCGAGCTCCAAGAATTGTTTAAGGATCTGTATTATAAAAGCATTTAGATAAATAATATTTAATTACCCATCATAAAAGAAAGAAATAACGCAATTCATTACAATACCTTCTCAGACGTTAATAATCCAATGAGTTCTTCGTGCTCTTGTAATATCCTCTTTTCAAAATCAGCTGTATTCGTTTCTACAAGCGCGACTACCACTTTCATCATTTTTAAAACTGGATGATTATCTATTGTGGTATAATCTGGCATATTAAATTTCGGCCATTGCGATATTATTCTTTTCACTTCTTGATATTGCTGTAAATTATTGATCTGATTAAACCGTGTCTGAAATAATTTAAATCGATCTTCCTCTGTTACACACTCAGTAATAATGTGATCAAGAGGAAAAACGGTTTCGTCTTGAGAAATTCCTTCGGATCTAATTTTATTCTTCTTATCACTATTTGCTTCCGTGCTATCATCGGAAAAATCACCCCAATCATCTGTCCATTCCACGGCGTCAATATTATCTGAGATAATAGTCTTTTCTAGATCCTCATCTGTTTTTGAACTTGATGATGGAATATTATTAACATCAATACATTCTGCAGATTTTTGTTCTTCATTTATGAATCTTGAAGTTTTCACAACCTCTTTAGAATGTACAAGGGTACTACTTTGTCCCATTTCTAACATACTTATATCTTTTACTTCCACTTGTTTCATACTAGTAATTTGTGCTCCGCCGAGTGGATAACTTTGCCAATATTGTAACGCTTTAACAATATCACATTCTTCAGACTTTTGTGCTGCAACTATCATGATTTTCATTAAATCTAATGGATTATATAAATACAACTTTTCACAATCAGTGTACAATTTCTTATACAATTCTAATGAATAGTAATAAAGTGCAGTCTGTATATACAATTCATTTTGCGGTATATCCATAAAGATTGCTTGAGCATCCAAGATGCGATCTCTATTTAAACTCAATAGATACGCCATACCAAGTAACCAATCGTCTGGCATAGTGTGCTTTGCACATTCTAGAAGCACTGAAAAAAAGTTAAATATTAAAATAATTTTGTAATTCTCGTTACATACGTAATTCGTTTACGATTAAATTTTTTAATACTTTTATAATAACACATAATACTTACAATGATTAATGTCACTTATTTCTAATCCATAGCAAGAGGATTCACTCAATATAGTTATTCTTAAAAGCGCTCGACAACATTTTAATTTTGTATTTTCTATGTCTGTCATAGAATACTTATTGTATCTTGTCTCATTAGCACTTATCCTACATAGTTCGTGTAAGGATTCATAGTAGCATGGAAAACTTTGAAGATTGTCATCTTCCTTGTTTTGTTCCACTTCAGATTCATGTTGCGCATTAGTTTCTACATCGTTTTTAAAGTTAAGATTCAGTCTAGATTTCCAAAAATTTGTATTACTGATGTTTCTTATTAAACTAAATGTAGACTCTTTCATGATATTAGCCGAACTTTTTACAATTCCTGTTGAAGTTTCCAACATTTTTGGAACAAACTCTTTTACTTCTATCTGTGGCTGTAAATTATATAATAATATTATATATTTATATCTCACATTATATATATATATATATATATATATATATATATATACATAAAAAAGTATTAACATTAATATTGTTCAATTAATATTGAAATAATTTTTTTTACCGTTGTCATAGCATCTGTAAAATCATCTTCACTTGTATCACTTTCTTCATCTTTTAAACTTTCAAATTCCGCAGAGGGCATCCACAATTCCAAATTCTTATGTAGCATTTGTATTTCTAACAAATGCATGTGTTCTAAAGCATTACCCAATATATCACTAGGACCATTATTTATTGCAAACCATAGGCACTTTTGCCTAACTTTCAAATCCTGATAATTATCACAACACCCTAAATTTAAACAAATTTCCCAGGCAGGAAGGTAATTGTTTTGTGCTAATTGCGTACATGTTATAGCACATGTATTATAATCTTCAGTCTACGGAACAAAAAATATAACAATGATATATATTATATCAATCATGTTTCAATTTTCAAAGAAAATTCTTAAAATTGGATTATAAAAAAGATACACATAGAGAAGATGGATGTCTCACCTCAAGTGCTTTTCTAGCTATTAGTTCTGAAATTTTTCCTTCACGAAGTCTATTGTTATTTCCTTCAATTCGTAAATAAGTTGCTAACGTTAATAATCTTTGTCGATTTTTGTAAGCATCTCTGTGGTTATTTAAACAGTGTTCGATCAAGGATAATCTATCTATTGTTAATCTAATTTGAAGAGGTAATATATCAACATTGAATTCATTCAATATTTGGAGTGATTTGATAAGATCATATTCTTCTTTAATTTTTACGTTATCATCTTCGATAAGATCAAGGCAAGTTCTGAAACAACACATGTTATATTTTAGTGTAAATTATTGTATATGATTATTATTGTGTTAGCGAAATACTTACTTAGCTAATTCCATGTGTGGATCAGTAAGCGTCCTTGAACCATTAAAATATTCTTTGGACGCTTCTAATATAAGATCAATCGCTTTCTCATAGAATACTTTTAATAAAGATTGCTCATTTTTCTTGGTTTCTATTAAATTGGCACAATTACGAATGGTACATTTAATTCTTGAGAGTAAACGGGCTGAAACACATATTTCGAAACAGGTTTCAACAGCAATACACGAAAAGATTAACCCATGTATATCTAACATATCGTTTAATAACTGTGCCCATTCCCTTTCATCTGGAGGTAGTAAACTGAAATAATGAATACATTGTCTCTCATGTCTATTATAAAAATCATTTAAAATTTAAAAAGATTATATATTTAGCTTACAACCTTTTATTTAAACTTCTTGCTGTTTGGGTTAATAGTGATTTAGCGACATCTGGATCGTTTCTATTCTTTCGTATAAATTTTAATGTTGTTTTTACATCGTATTTGCTTAAAAGTCTAACGCAATCGAGTTCGCCTTCAAACTCCTCTAATAAATTGTATATTGCATTTGTCCTTTTTCCATCATAATCTTTCGATATCGAATCTAAGATATTTTTAGCTTTTTCATACATGTTAAGATCATCACAAGCATATACGCAATCTACAGCTAAACTAGCAACATCATCTATCATTTCAATTATCTCAATGTCCTGCGTCTGTTTTAAATACTCAAAAAATTTAACTGGAAATGTCAAATCATCTTTGCTTAAGCAGATTAGGTAATCACTTAGTAAGCATTTCTGAAGATCTCCACCCTAAAATTTTATACAATATTATTGTATATGTACATATAATTTCACTAAACTATAGCTATAATATAGATTTAAAATATAGCTACACATACCAAATATTGATGCCTTCGTTTAATAAAAGGCAATAAAAGATTCTTTATATTTTCAACAAAATTAACTTCATTTGATTTACTCATTAAAAGTTTTATCTTCTCCATATTGCTTAATTTCTCCAATTTATCTAATGGCATATCCTCCAAATGTACTGTATACACGAGATCGTCCAAAGTTTCCAGTTCTAATAACAAATCTTCTAAGCCTTTAATGTTATGAGACTTCCCAATTTTAACTAATTGCACAGCATTATCTACTAAAGAACTGTTCTTTTCAATTTCATAAGCACGTGTCTTATACCATTTTTGTAATAAATCTAGTGTAAGTTGTGTATTTCTAAAACCAAAATAATCATAATTAGATATAAATCATGATTATGATATAAATACTATAGAAAATGCTAAGTTCTTACCTATATATTAACAATGAAGGATCTAATTCATACAATATTTTTGATCGATCGTCTAAATCCAGATTTATTATTTCATTAAATTCATGTTTTTCTGACCAATCTTTTTGTCGTAATTCACGTTGATCTAACAAAAATAGTTGACCTTCTGAATCGCATTCTGGTAGTAGTTTTTGATAATCCAATGTATTCAAAGTTTCTGGAAAAAAACTAATAATTGCTAGCCAATGAGGCAGCAAACTTTCGCCATAATAGGTAAACATAATTTCAACAGCTCGATAATCACTATCTTTGGCAAATCTGTAATTTAAAAAATATTCGTGACAAGATAAAAATTTATAATATTTTACAAATCGATGATAAAATATGCAAATATATTAATACCTAATAGCATTTTCAATAGGCGATAACCTTCGAAACTCCTCGTAAAATTCTTTTTTATATTTTAGTGGCGACTCTAATATAATTTCATACGTGAGCAACTTATCTAAATGATTTAGAAGCTTCCTCCGATACTTAATTAAATCTTTCTGGGCCTCAGATAAATCTTTTATGTCTATTTTTTCAAGCATTTCATTAAATTTCTGCACCTATTAATTTGATTTCCAAATTGAATTAAATTAAATTAATTTTTTTATATACACTTTTTCATTATAATATAATATAATTAATAACCATGCACTTGTAAAACACATGATCATAAATAGTTCTGCTTACCTGTCTTAAACTTACAGTGATTTGATCTAGTGCTTGCCAATCGTCATCTGTATCAGATGTTACAAATTTGTCATTGTCACAAATATCAATAGCTATTAAAGTTTCTAGATTTGCGCCTCTCAATCCGAAATTTAATAGTTCCCTTGCAGCTTCCATAGTATCGGGGACGCGTACAACGCATTCATTTAAAACCCAAGATCTTTTGCTTATTTTACTTAAATGTTCTGCAATGGCATTTAAGGATAATTCTGATTTTCTCCACTGCGTTTGATACACAAGATCTGTATCCAAATTATATGTGTTTGCTAAAGCTAAAGCTTCCTCGTATTCCTAAAATGTACATAAAGCCTCTTAGTTATTTAATATATAAAAGTTCTAAACAAATTCATTAAAATTATTTATATATATATATATATATATATATATATATATATATACCTCAATATCTATTTTTCTAGAGTAAAGCTCTTCTGGAGTCGTACTTTTTAAGCCCAGAATTCTATAAGTTCGATGCAATACTTTCGACTTCTTTCTTTTTGGTTGAAATCTTTCGATATCAGTTATCGAATACAACGTACTTTGTACCAAATTCGTAGTATAATTTAATATAGTAATAGGTTCCAATTCATCGTCGTCCTTTTCGCTTTCAGACGATGCTTCTTTATTATAAAATAAAAAAGATTGCTTTTATTCTCTACACATACGTAATAATTCCCACATTCTTAATAAAGAGATTATACATGAAATACAGAGATTACTTAATAAATTACTATATATAGGATAGTTATTGTATACAAACGAAAAGAGTAATAAATATATTATACAATGTAAACAAACCTGACAAATGACCATCGTTAGGTTCTCTACTTCGTTTTTTACTCGTAACAAAGGTTTCGCAATCTAAACATAAAAATCCCTTTTCTAAACCAAGCTCGCATACTTGTGGTTGTCCTGCTAGACACTCTGGACTAATACCTAATAAATTTTTTAAGTTCCATGTGGAGCAGACTGAAGTAGAGCCTGAATATCGAGCTATTATAATAGCCTTAAAAAAATTTTTTATTTTAAAATAATTATTGTATGGAAAAATACCATTATTTTAAAAAATGTTTAACTTATAACATCATATGTAAATGACCAAGATATATTACCTGATCGGACCACCAACCGATATCTATTGGATGAAATTCTGTAAACCCTAGTGGAAATTTCTTAGATTTTGTAAGTCCCAAAGGATTAGGTATATTATATTCCGGCTGCTCAGACAATTTCCATTTTTTTTGTAGTATTAAGTTTGGCAAACCCCATAGTGAAACTGAACCATCCGTATGCAAGCATACCAGAAACTCGCCATTTGGTGAAATTTTTATTGAAAATATAATCGACTCTGACTGAAAGTTAAAGATGGGAATTAAATTCCATATAGAAAACCGTGAATTGCTGGTAGCAGAATCTTCAAATGTAAATGATAATTTGCAGTACGGATAATCATCCAAGAGTCGCCACGAAGTTAATCCAGACTCGGATGCAGTAGACTAAAACAATACATAAGTATATATTTGCAGGATTATGTATTGTATGTGTCCAAATAATACTCATAAATATAAACATATATTTACCGTCAACTTTTGTGTTATCATATTTCCAGCAACATAAAACAAGCTATGTTTTTCATCATAGGCAACAATGTTAACACCGTTTTTGTAAAAAGTGCCAAAAGAAGAGTTATAATTTATACTGAAGCCACTTGTAGAAATATGGTAAGATCTGAGCAACCCGCTGTACGAAATTAAAATAAATTCATAGGTCCATTTCTCGCTTATTATCCTTGGCTTCAAGAACAACATGGACGCTATAGCGTCGCCAGCTTCAAGAATATGAGGGCTTTGTGAAATCGTTTTTGGACTTATGTTAAAGATATTATTTCCCAATGAATTGTAAAAGGATGTATAACCGCTACTAGATGCCAGTACTAAGATCATTCCATCAGGACTCCAAGCAAGCTTACGCCATTGAGGAAAGGCATCCTTTGGAGCTAGAAAGTACGTTGAACACTTCATATATGAGATAGAACAGAGAAAAATTAATAACACAAAATGTTAACATATTACTGTCCGTTATTTTATGATAAACTTCGTTTGGAACTGGACGAAATGTAACGAATGATGGAATTTTGAAATCTTTTCAGCTCAAAAAGTCATAACTATATGATATTATTTAGTTTATTTCTCTGTAATATATAATTAATAAATGAAATATTTACAATATCTTGTTTCTCTCATTAAATTATATAACAAAATTATATATTTATACATTACATATTATATTATACATATAATATAGATATTGTATAAACTACATAACAAATATACATTAAAAAATAGTTTAATAGTTTTTTGTGATATTTGCAGAAGCATTCATCTCAATATGTAATGAAATTTAACAATTTTACTTACATGCTGATGACTTCTTTATTTTGAGGATTAAACTAACAGTTTGTTCTAACATTTTTTAAATTTGTAATTTTAACGAATTTGAAAAATAAAATTTAATTCACATTGTACTACAAATATATGTACACAGATTAAGTTAAATAAAATGCACAAATATGTGTACATAGACTTTGCCTAAAGTTAAATAAAATGTACAAATATGTACACATAGATTGTAAAAGTTAACAGTACTAATAATCTTATTTACCAGATGCCTTCCCCATTACGGAAGAATATTCATCTTTGGCTTTTCGTATTTCAATGATATTCTCTTGTAAAATAGCAAGTACTCGACCATGATCTCCGACAGCAAACTTCCATGGTAACGTAAGACTGACTTGCTGCGAGATGCTCTCAGGTAGGGAATACCTGTTGTTAAGATACCTGAGAGCATTTTTTATCGTGCCTGTAGCTGGGAGGATAACCGCGTCGTTCTTACATTTCTGAAATATGGAACATTTAAAAAATACAATTACAGTGATGTTCCTTAACCCTATGATTCCCCTGCACGTGAGTCCGAAGTCCGAAGTCTTGGACTTACTATCAATTCCGGTTCCTGCTTGCGAACGAAATATTCCAATAGTTCATATAGTATTGGCTCGTTTGACGTTTCGTCCACGTTGCTCATCTTGTCACCACGAACACACACATAACCTGGCACACTCGAAAAGACGTGAACTGTGAACAACACAAATCACGTAAAGCTTGCACCAGCAGACTGCGCCCAACTGCGCCGGAATACGCACACTCCTACTCCTATATATAGCGTAAAGCCCACTCTGATAATCAATCAACTGTAAAGTCAATTAAATTAATTAATTAATATAATGAGTTTTTAATTAATAATTGAATTGTAATTAATCTACTTAAACAATTCAAAATAAAAGAGATAATCGCGTTCTTGCGCTTCTAAAAAACATAAAAGAATGTGTAATTGTGGAATCCTAAGAATAGATATTAGGAATAAGAATTAAGCCTGATCTACAATGTGCTCTTTGTTTCCTGTTTCTTAGAAATTAATCCAATCCTGTTCGATTATTCTTCTTAAAATCAACTGCAATTGGTTAATTTCTAAAGAAACAAGAAGCAAAGAGCACATTGTAGATCAGGCTTTAGAATTTTAGAATCAGTTTCCTCAATGAACACTATAGATAAATAATAAATTATGTTGTGTTTCGTACAACACATTTATGTCTAATTAATATCCATTGTGCGTTAAGCGGGGAGCACACACTTCTCCATAACGCATAACACATAATGCATAAGGAAATCATCCAATCAGAATCCTTAATTTCCATCCCCACTCCTCGTTCCGAGGATTCTGATTGGCTGATTTCCTTATGCATTATGCGTTTTGCGTTAAGGTGGAAG
>NJRQ01000112.1:467998-480611 GCA_003063805.1 Aphaenogaster ashmeadi | reverse complement strand
TTACGACTTACGACTCTGAGACCATCTGAGACTCGCATTGTAGACCCAGCATTAAATATAAGAACCGACTATGAATACGGGCCTAAACTAGTGCAGCCAGGGTAGCGATCACGTAACTTTTCTTCTAGGGCGGAAACGTGAAAAGTGAAAAATTTCAAGTGACTATCTCTTTCTATTCAACATCAATAGAAAGAAATAGTTACATGAAACTTTTCACTTTTCACGTTTCCGCCCTAGGAGAAAAGTTACGTGATCGCTGCCCAGTTCAGGAACAGAAAACAAACCTAAAGAACAGACCTAAAAGACTACGCCGCTGCATCACGCGGCGGCACTGTCGCCGCGGCAGTGGCGTTCAGCGTTGTTGATGGTGTCAACGCATAAGCGGATTTCAAAATACGCTGAGACTCGTACATAACCGTCGTTATCAACGAGGACCGCTTTGAGATCCGTGTAAACGTTGGCTGAGTGGAGCCTGCGAAATGTCAGACGGCGAGGACGATTTCATGTGCGAGGAGGAGGAGGATTATGGACTGGTAAGTTTCCCATCGGAGACCCAAGCGGCCGCCGTTTCGCGGAACGTTCTTTCCGGCTCGCGGCGAGGTTAGGATTCCCGAAGCCGTCGCGTACGGCATTTAAAAATAGTCCGAGGGATATCGAAAGATCCACCCCGATGAGAAACGGACCCATCATTCGATAAATCCTCCATTCTATCTTGCGCAAGCATTTCCTGATCGTTCGTCTTAGGTTATGTTTAGCAACCTTGCCTGTGGCGTTGAATTAAGCAAGCTTTATTTAGTCTGTTTGTTTTGCTGCACTTCTGAACTAGTGCAATAAGTTAGAATGAAAGAAAATATATTTGTCTCATTCTAACTTATTGCACTAGTTCAGAAGTGCAGCGAAAACGAACAGACCTATAGTTAGACGTCCCGTCACTTGTCGTGCAGCCTAATCGCGCTAATTTGTTCTAGGAGTATTCTGAAGACTCAAACTCTGAACCAGACGTCGATCTAGAAAATCAATATTATAATAGTAAAGCTCTCAAGGAAGATGACCCGAAAGCTGCTTTACAAAGTTTTCAGAAAGTACTGGATCTGGAAGGCGGCGAGAAAGGGGAATGGGGCTTTAAGGCTTTGAAACAGATGATCAAAATTAATTTTAAACTGGTACATGAGAATAAATGCGCTAGTAATATTTCTAGTTTTGTTCATATATAAAAGTTAAATATAACGTTTCTTTTTTAGTCCAATTATAAAGAGATGATGTCAAGGTATAAACAATTGTTAACATACATTAAAAGTGCAGTTACTAGAAATCATTCGGAAAAGTCAATAAATTCCATATTGGACTATATTAGTACATCAAAAAATGTGAGTACATTCAGCGAATAAGCACGTTATGTATTTAGTCTCTCGATAAATTGTTCTATCCTTGATTAATCTTTATTATATATGTATATAAAATTCTGCATTTGAAAAAAGTATGGATATTTTCTTTAAGATGGAGTTATTGCAAGATTTCTATGAAACCACATTAGACGCGTTAAAAGATGCAAAGAACGATAGGTTATGGTTTAAAACAAATACAAAATTGGGAAAACTATATTACGACCGTTCAGATTTTAATAAATTGGCAAAAATATTAAAACAACTTCACCAAAGTTGTCAGGTGTGTATATGTGTACGTAAGTAACATAAAGGCTGCGGTCCACTTGGTGCTACAAATACTTTGAGGCATTCTTTGATTGGTCAATTAATAGAATTCTTTATTCTGATTGGTCAATTGAACGCTTCGAAGCATTTGTAGCATCAAGTGGACCGCAGCCATGATCGAACATATTTATGCACATATATATATATATATATTTTTTTTTTTTTTTTTTTTTTTCTAGACTGATGATGGAGAAGATGATCTGAAGAAAGGAACGCAGTTATTGGAAATTTATGCCTTAGAGATACAGATGTATACAGCACAAAAAAATAATAAGAAATTGAAAACACTTTATGAACAAAGCCTTCATATTAAAAGTGCTATTCCCCATCCACTAATTATGGGTGTTATCAGAGGTAATAACTCGAATTTTTCCAGAAGCAACAATATTTATACCGTTTCATATTATTGCAATAACTGTATGATGCATGTATACTACTGAGAAAAACAAAGTGACAAAAGTGCTTGTACTTTTCTTTCAGAATGTGGGGGTAAGATGCATTTAAGAGAAGGTGAATTTGAAAGAGCCCATACTGATTTCTTCGAAGCCTTTAAAAATTATGACGAGTCTGGTTCACCAAGACGTACAACGTGTTTAAAGTACTTAGTTTTGGCCAATATGTGAGTGTGGTTATTTATCTCTATCATTATGATTATTATGCATATTATATATAAATATATACAATTGCATTATTAGGTTAATGAAGTCTGGTATTAATCCATTTGATTCACAAGAAGCAAAACCATACAAGAATGACCCTGAAATTTTAGCAATGACGAATTTAGTTGTCAGTTATCAGAATAATGATATTAATCAGTTTGAATTAATTCTAAAACAAAATAGGAACAATATTATGGATGATCCCTTTATTAGAGAACACATTGAGGATTTATTACGGAACATACGTACACAGGTACATCTTCTACATCTTTAGCTTGCACAAATGTTAGCATTTTATTGTAATAAAATTTTTATTTTGTAACTAAAATATTTGAGGCAACATAAATTTGTGTGTGCCACGTTTATATAGCATATTGTAATATTTTATTAATGCACACAATTGTTTTAGGTTTTAATCAAGTTGATAAGACCATATACTAGAATTTATATTCCTTTCATAAGTAAAGAATTGAACATAGACGTTTCGGAAGTGGAAAGTCTCTTGGTATCATGCATTTTGGACAATACTATTCATGGTCGTATAGATCAGGTGATACTTTTATAATCTAGAGCTATTTGCACAAACGCGTTCTTGATCGTACATAATATAACTCCATATTCCTTGCAGGTAAATCAAGTTCTCGAATTGGATAAGAAATCAGTATGCGCCACACGTTACAATGCTCTCGATAAATGGGCAGGTCAGTTGCAATCCTTGCATACAGCCATTGTGAACAAAATGTCTTAAATGGCATGGTGCACGTGATCCTGCAATAAACACGATCTAATTTCACTTTGTGTATAGTATATCATAAAAAGCCCTATACGGATATGTGAAGAAATGAAATCTATTGTGATATAATAAATTTAGCATTTTAGCATGGGAGTTATTTTTATTTCCGTTGAATAAATTCTGTCCTCCAAACAAATCGAAGTGACGAGAAAATATATACAGATTCGAATGTCAGAAAACTTTTAAATTGACGGAATATACATTATCTAATAACTTTCTTATTCTAAATTTAGTTTGTCTTGTTGGCTTCTAATATATATTGCTTTAGACATGACAACTTTCAGCATGCAATATTTTAACATAATACAATTGAAGACGCGTTTGTGGAGCACGCTGTTAGCGCTATTCTGCGCTATCGCGTCATTCTATCTTTATTATTCGTTAAATTAACGTAAAACAAGGATAGAATAACGGAATAGCGCTGATAGCATGCTCCCCGAACACGCCTCAAATCATGGTATGATCTATAATCTATAATTGCTGTTCATATATGTATGTGTATGCGATTTTGATATTTTAGGATTCTCGAGCAGAATTATTTTCTTTGACTCACATAAGAAGTGTCGGAATTTTTGCACAATCAATTTTGGAAATTATATGGGTGTTAGAGTCACGAGGAATCTTTAAATGGATGGATAAAATGTTTGAATCGATTTAGACTTCTAAAAACTGACTTGTTTATCTTCCTAATTAATAGAATTATATCTTCCAAATTGGCATTACAGTGACAGATGGACAACAGTTTCTTCAGTTATCATTATTAAATGTTACTTACCGTGTCGCAATTTTACGTTAAATTAATGTTTTAATCTTTTCATGACCTCAAAAACAGTTCCAGATATTTATTACAGAACGATATTAATATTATATTTATTTTTTCTTAGAACTTCGGATGTGTGACGAAAGCAAAGAATTATCAAAGCAATAATAATTCCTATTTTTTGATAAATCAAGTGACAAAATTTTATAATAACGCAGACCGCGGCATCGTCCGTAGATAAACGGCATTTCGTAGTTTACAAATTATGCGGAGCATATAGAGAGTTTGGGCAATATCGACAATTATCAGAACTTTTGGCATGGAAGCCTATGCTGTCATCGCAAAATTATGGGAAGTCGAGCTTGGCTTCGGCTCGAGCGGGACATGACTCGATTCAGTCGGGACAATTTAACTGACGGCGAGAATGTAGACGCTGCAGAATCTCCTGCAGAGAGAAGGATATGGTGCGGGCATGAAGGAGGATAGGATATATGCGAGATACCGTTGTTCTACGTTTCCCTCTCTCTCTTCCTCTGCCCCTCTCCCACCGTACTCTGTCTGCCATGGTGCTGCTCGTTACCACTTCTCGCACGTTCGTACGCTTAAGTAAATCCCGAGGGGAACTAACAAACCTTGGCCCAGACGCACGATGTATATGTATCCTTCGCAGAGTAATTCCACGCTTGGTTATCGGTGACTCGATTGCGGAACGTTTCGTGCGACCGTAATGACGGCAGTAGAATTGATTTTAAACTAAAAATATGATTGTGGCGATAAGTTATCCTAAATTATCCAGAAAACACTCGAAAGTTCAAAGAGCGTTTCTGCGGCATTTATTTTATCCAACTCGTATTAACGATTGACACGTTTTTTTTTCTTTGTTCTATCTTTTTTGTGTTATATGAAAACCCCCGGGGGAAAAACAAGGAATGTCAGTTTTATTAAAAATGAGATATGGTCGTCATTTTGTAGCGTTTAAGAGATCGATACTACAAACTGATGTACATCTTTTAAATACTTAAAAAGTAAGATTAAAAACTTGTGTTAATCAATGGAAAAATGAAGGTAGAACATTCGGGTATAACAAGGGAAATAACAAATTTTAAAATTCATTTTACTTAAAAAGTATAAAACTGACATTCCTTGTTTTTCCCCCGCGAGTCTTTATATACCTTTACATTAGATATCAAAAGATTCTCGATTTCAGTGTTAAATTAATATTTTTTACGAAGAAATAAACTTTAAAATTCATTTTACTCAAAAAGTATAAAACTGACATTCCTTGTTTTTCCCCCCGGGTCTTCATATACCTTTACATTAGATATCAAAAGATTCTCGATTTCATTGTCGTTTTGTTAAAAGTTTATATTAAACTTGAAATATGAGCATATATAGTGTAACGTGTTAAATTAATATTTTTTACGAAGAATGCCTCGATACGAATAATTTAACAAGCCGTTAAAGATTGGACATCCGGATAATATTTTTGGTTGAAATATAGAGAGGTACTTGTTCCATACTCAAATAATACAAATTGCCATCAACAATTCATATCACTTAACTTGCGCGATTTGATGTACGCGAGTGCCTCTGATAGGATGGTTCTAATAATTTTCACTCAATCAACCGAGTAATAGAACAATTCTGTATCGGGCTTCATTTCGATTTTGTATCTCGCGTCATATTGTTGCTTCATTTCCGATTTGAAGCGCTCCGCATTCAAAAACTTTTGGCATAACAATATATGCGTTATTTTAAGCAAGAAATGTTAATAATTTGACTAAGAAAATCTGAATGTATAGAAAATGTATAGAAAATGAAGAAATATTGTAAGAATTTTGAAGAGAAACTGAATTCGAAAATCATCAGAAATTCATAATTGCAATACAAGTTCCAATAAATTTTATTCTTTGTACATTGCAAACATTATACCAGAATTTATTTCAAGAAATCACTGTGCTAAAAATATCATGCTAAGCAACATTATGAAAATAAATTTTAAAATTGCAAATAACAAGTGTGGGGGCCGTGTATGCCCCTATAAAGCGGCAGCTCGGCACCACGTTTGTTGCTGCGAGCGCGCTTTCTCGCGATAGTACTTGGTCGCACGGATAACAACATATAAACAAATTCGGCAAGAACATCTAATGGCCAGACGTTGGCACACATAGTGGAGTCACTATCCTACTCAACACAACCAACCGTGGATGGTATTTTTGGGGAAGACATTCATACTCCACTTCCATACTTCCACTTCCATCTCCATCAAAGATACTATACCCCCAAACAAGAATCTTAATTAATCTTTAATAATCAATAGATACACACATAGATTTTCAACAATCTTTGTCTCACAACTAAAGAAAGAAGAAGAATTATTCTATACTTTTTTATTTGTTTCTTCACAAAAGAGATCATCTCTTTATAATTATAATCATATTACAGTTTATGTGACCATACAATATAAATTAGTGATCATTAGCGAATAAATTAGTATATACCTTTAATAATTAGGATAAGACCGTGATGTGTATAACACAATTTAAAATCGAGAAAAGGCCAAGAAACGGTCATAGCGGATCTTAGTGCTTAAATAATATTAATGTGTGATTTTTCTATAAACTGCGCGCCGTTACTATCGGTCTTGAAACGCAGCTCTTGAATACCACATTTATTAAATTGATAATCAATTTAATGATACTGATGCTCACAGGCATCTATATAAGATTCCCCCTCCCATCCCAAGTATAGTAGTATACCTTTTATTACACTTAAAATTATAAACTTGAAAACAGATTCTGCAGAAACAGATTAGGGGCGGAAAAGATTAAGAGATGAAGGCAATATGTGCCATTCCCGCTTTGAAGATCACGCAAAACAGCAGGCGGATTAATTCCATTTTGCGAAACTTGATCGCAACATGTGCAACGCACACATCTAAAGACGACGTCGCAAGCGAATACGGGCGGCACAGAGCCCACTATGAATATCGCAAAATCAGGCGATTTTGCGCCGAGCATCGGAACCGCCGAGGGTGCTTCTTGCACGCACCATGTGGTGCTTAAACGACGGTTTACTCGAGCAGCCATCTGACTCCCTGTATAAGTATTTTTCCAACAACCCTCCCATACGTGCGGCCTATATACTTACTTCGGCGCGCGGGCACGCCGCGCAAATTGTTAATTACCGACCATTAGCCTATTAGAGGCGCGTTCGATTTAATTAGCTTGAGACTAATTTTATTGCTCTCTCGTTAGCATGCCGCGGTCGTATGAGGTCGACCCTTTTTCACTGCTACCCGACCACGTACGTGCATATTACGCACGTGACGCGTGGAAGCGCGCCGTACACTCGCTAATTTATGTTACTGCAAAACATTAAATTTCATTACATTGCTCCATACCGTTAGGATCTTTTTGCGTTAAATTTTCGACACAGAGCGCTATGCGGAATTATTTTTTTTTATTCCTGAGTTAACGGCTAACGCGAGGGAGACAGTTCGGCCGAGGACTTTCACGTCCTCTCGATTACGAGAGCCCACTTTATGCATTTTCAGTTTTATAAGCATAGATATGTGTGACGTAAATATATTCGATTTTTAATTAAATCTTGTACTTTTTCCCCGTAATTTAGTCCCGGACATTTTTCGTATCGAGAGCTACGAGCGCATTCGAAATATCATCTATATTTGCATTTGTAACAGCCCATGTGAACATATAACCATTTCACTGTAATTAAGTGCCAATCTTGAAATGGGTTCGCAATCAAGTATATTCATATAGGTTTCGCGGGCAATTGTCAATGCTCGTAAACTACCTGCTAAATTTGTTTACGCCAGTCACAAATTATTTATTGCCAACGTTAGTTACTTTATCAAGCTCGACAGAATCGCTAACCCAAATACAGAGGATATATTCTGACAAATAATGACACCGGCACGAGCCAAAAACAGACTAAAATACGCATGTACAAATTATTAAATTTGTCCAAATTGACGCTTATCGGCTAAATAATAAATATCCGTTTCTGTTACTGGCAACCATCGATACAATAGCAATTATTCAAACGACGATACGCGAGTGTAATTTAATTACTGCGTACGCCGGAATTAAAACAATTTTTTAACAAACATGTGATAATTAAAAAGAACAACATGCATACGGACGCGTATTGAAATATATTGTATCAATAAAACGCACGACATGTTAAAACAAATATAACGGATAGTATACAAATTTTGTTAAAATCAGAATGAAAGCAGAATCTTTTAGAAAAATTTGGAGTTAATTTTTCTATAACAAAAATATTGAAAGTTATAAATTATAAATAATTAAAACAAAGCTTTTAAATATAATATCATTATAAAACAAAATTGTATCCCTTAATTATTTTTAAATGGCAAGATTAAAAGATTCGAAAAATAGACCTCTAATTATATTGCTAAATAAGTAATTAAGCTTGAGTTTTTGTGTAAATCCAGAGTATATATGAAGACCCAGGGAAAAACAAGGAATGTCAGTTTTTACTTTAAAGTGAAGTTTAAAGTTTAAAACCCTGTAACTTTTACACAAATTATGATTGGAATACAAAATGTAATAATAATTAATACAAAACGTTTTTGTATAAGATAATGTATTTTTTAATTATAATTATTCAATATTTCTGATATTATCGAGAATGTTGGCAAAAACGAAAATTATCGGGGAAATTTTTTTCATCACTATCAGTCATTATTAATTCGTTTGGTAAAAAAAATTCTTAGAAAACTAATGCGCACAAATAGTTGACAACATAAACGTACATAAGAATCAGAACAACTGAATATCTGACAGATAAGAATCAAAACTGATAATGGACAAGGTTATGTACTACATAAAAATGTCTTTTATCTCGTGACATATCATGCTTTTCCCCCGTTGTTGATGACATACCTTGTTATTTCCCCTATATCCGAATGGTCTACCTTTATTTTTTCAGTGATTAATACAGTTTTTAAAAAATGTATGTACACCACACATCAGTTTATAGTATCTCTCAAACAAAATAACAACCTCATTTTTAATAAAAATTGACATTCCTTGTTTTTCTCCCCCGGGTCTTCATATTGATTAAAGAATTCGAGCGAACCGGAAATATAATAATTCGGAGACGTTCAACATAAAAATATATTGCATTGTTCGAAATTTACACACAGCATAGACTATAATACTAATGTTTAATGTAAAAAAGTATCGATACAAATTGTCACTATACTTTACTTTCTTATCGTCGGAAATATGAGCAGAATTATCCATTCCTCGTGGGCGCACTGTAAATCCTACGCCTGAGCGCAGGTACAACCGCCCCGTAGAACGGCACGGCTGGTTTCGGCTCCATTTCAAGCATTGTTATTCAGTCTACGTTTGCGCCTATGTAAATGTTGGTTAAGCCCACGCAGGCTGACAGAGTCCCTCAGGCTCGTCCTATATCATGGCTGTATGGGAGACTATATAATCCCGCTGCCTACGAGTAGTTTCCTCCTTGCCCATGCCACGTTTAAGACGATATCTCCCGAAGATCTCACTGCCCAGCTTCTTCGAAAGCTCGTCTGAATGGCTGTAATAGCGCAGAACTAAGCTTGGTGCATTCAGATACATTTTGGTAATTTCCGCTAGCACTAATTTAATAATAACAATCACGATGTAATTAATAATAATGACATTGTAATTTAAATCTCAATGCACGGGTCATACACTTCCAGAATTAACATTTTGAAATAGGATAATTAAAATTAAAAATTAATATCACAACTGAATTCCAGAGAGTAACGAGCCAATTTTCAATCTAGCTATTTAACCGACGCTTATGTTTTCCCTGGCGAAAATAAAAATCGGAACGTAAGTCGAATGTAAGGGGAGAGTGACACAAGCGTAAACAAAACTTCTAGAAAGCGAAAATTGAGACAACAGAATGTAAAAGAATCGTTTTAAGAGATAAACATCTCTTTTACATTCCGTTGTCTCAATTTTCGCTTCCTAGAAGTTTCATTTACGCTTGTGTCACTCTTCCCTTACATTCGACTTACATTCCGATTTTTATTTTCGCCAGGGTTTCCGTTTAACTGATTATATGTTTTCAAAATTAACCAAATTTTTTATATAAAAGGAATTTTCTTGTTTTCTCGTATGCTTAGAGGCTTCTCTTCGGGATAGAAGAGAAATATCAGCCGCTGTTGACGTTGTTTCTGATAAAGACGCTGTCAGAAGGAAGCACATTTAAGAGCGAGCAAACTAAATGGTGCAGCTGCATGTACTAATTAATTAATTAAAATGTAGAAAAGTCATGCATCGAATAAGGAAGTTAAAAGGGTAGGACGGTGTAACACAAAGTCGCGACTGTCCGTAACAGCGGTGAAAAGGGCGAGATAAACCGTAATTGCGAAGTAACCTCAGGACATTTTGCATAATGGCTAGATTACGAAGGGAATACGTGGCCTTCTTCAGAGAGTCGGGCAAGTCGAGCGAGAATAAAATCAAGAATGTACTTAAACATCTACAAAACTTCTCTCTCTCTCTCTCGCTCTCTCTCTCTCTCTCTCCAGCAGGTACATATGAGAAACACGTTGCTTCTCTCGGCGCAGTAGCGTTAATTTAAGAGCTTTCATTTTCCGCGTCCCCGCTGCTGAAGCGTAGGTCCTAACTTGGTGCGGAAAGTGGTGCGGGTTAAAAAATGAAATCTCGTACTCCGAAGTTTTAAATCTTCTTTGGTGGCCCGGCACTGTATGCAGGTAGATAAAGGAGTCCGGCAAACAAACAGATGAGACGCTCCTTTCGCCGCGCTTTCTACGTTCTTATCGTGCCATTGCGAAGAAATATTCTGTTTCGTCACGATCATGAAATTGTCGATGCGAATCGTCACTTTATACATGTGACTTGCCTGGTGAAACAACAAACGATTATTTATATTTGAATTATAGGAAACAATTGAAAAAAAACAATTTTAAAAAAACAAAATAAAATATTGTACGTAACACATATACGTAATATGTTATTGTTATTTAAAATTCAGATACGAGAAACTTATTGTTATTTTAAGAAATTGTTATTGTTATTTTAAAAAATTCATAACTATTTTATTCATTATTTTTCTTGTCCAGTTAACGAGGTAATCATCTCTCTCCGTCCTATATCAATCGTTTATTATCGCATCGATATTATCTGGAGTGGAACGTCTCTCAGGGTGATTCGACCGAGCCGGACGATCGAGATTAATTCCGTTAATTAATCGCCGAAGAAACGTGGCGAAATGAAAAGCGTCCATTATTCGCGACAAGATCGGTGACCGGACGAAGGGTGCTGCGGAGCACTCTTCGAGCCCCTTCCAGTCTATAGTCTCGCCAGAGCTTCATTCATCTCAGGAAATCCCCTTGAAGTGGCCTTCTTTAAATTGAAACTCAAATACACACCCTTAAAGAGCGAACGAAAGAGCTCTTGAGGCGCCGTTGAGCTCATTCGAGACGGTTATTTTTCACACCACGGTCGGGAGAGACTCGTCGTACCACTAGTGGGTGCCACTGTACGATAAGGTAAGATAACTATTACGGGAAATCAATTCTACTCTCGCAATAAATACGCGTTGCGCGGTTAGTTACGTCCGGAGGATTGCTCATTCGGAGCAACGATATAGACCTTTTTTGCCTGGACATGATAAAGATACATGATAATTACAATATATTATAAATGTATATTATCATTAGATCTATCCGCAATTAATTTCTACTATTTAAATATATTATTGAGTAAGAAAATCAGTGGTGGATCAATAGTTCCGAATTATTTATCATATTTAAATAATTATATTTTTTATCGAATGGCACATATCGCAAGCTTCTTTAGCATTTGTTTTAGTGTTTTATTGTCATATTGTTTTGTCAATTATCAATTATTTTTTATTTACTAGCAGCTGTACTTTTATTGATGTCATCGGATAATAAAATGTGAGATGTCAATTAAAAGGCATGTTTCTTCAAAAATTCACTCAAAGTGAACACATATAAGGATTGCCTTAAAGCTTTTATAGAATATAGTGTAAGTGGCATTTTATGGAAAAAATCAACATTATGCTTAATTAAGATATGTGCCTGCGGGTGTCTATTTAATAACCATGTTATTGACGGTCTTATTATGGATCATTTACGTTATTTTATTTAATTAAAATCAGAAAATATAAAACAGTAATGAAATGACACAAAATCATCTATAAAGTATCCTTGATGATTAATTATAACCATTAAATATTTTATTGCTTTGTATTTTTCTGGATAAAAATATAAATTTTTTTATTCTAAGAGTGATCCAGAAACCTTACCTTATACATACTCAGTGCCCTTACCATATTTTTGAAAAAAGGGGTAAAGAGATAAATTGATCAATTTAATTATTTACATATATTGCAATAAGCAGTAGCGTAGCCAGGGAGGGATTAGGGGATAAATCCCCCTCCCCCGAAATTTTGGAACCAAATATGAAAATATGAAAATGAAAGGTTGAAAGCCGAGAGAGAAATGAAATGGTAAATGTTTTAAGGTCTAAAGAAAATGTCCTGAACGAATATTGTTATCTTATTCAATTAAAAAAGTTATGAGTCGTTCTGTGGTTTTATTTTTTTCAAATCCTTCCGAAATAAAATCCTAGCTACGCCCCTGGCAATAAGT
>NJRQ01000112.1:410261-423095 GCA_003063805.1 Aphaenogaster ashmeadi | reverse complement strand
GTTTATAATTATTACAAAATGTTTTGTTATTATTATTATAATCGGTAATAATAATCAAATATTTCAAAAAAAATATTACTAAATGCATCTCACAAGTTTACCAAGAATTTTTTTTTCAGTGTACGTTTAGTTGAAACTATTTTACCAAGATGCTTGGTAACATTAACCAAGCCTGGATTTTTATAACCAAGCCTTTCTTTCAGTGTACGCAACGCGCGCGTGCCAGTTTCGGACGATAAGATTTGAGCGCTGATCTCTCATTCGCGTATCCGCCTCTGTGCTTACTTGTTAAGTAGACTTTATAATTCAATCGCCCGGAAACTAACGTGCCCAAGCTCTTTCTCTCTCGGCGGTATTTGCCGCGCGCCCACCAATAGCTGTCGACTCTACATTCGTGAGTAGCATAAGTGACATCGCCAACACACGCGCGAACGAGTCCCCCAACTGACCGCTCGCGCCGTACGTGTGCGCCAGGATCACCAAATATCAGCGTGTACGTGCGGCACAAGGCTTGGCGCGTCTCTGTAACAGAAGTCGTGCAGGTCGTACATGTCCAGCATACGGGTTACCTCCCTACGTTCATGGCCCCTGCCCTCTAGGTTCAGCCCTTCCTCCCCCGCCGGCCTTCTTCGGCGCTCGCACCCCAATGTCGGCGGCGAATCTACTTAATATTGCAGCAAATCGCGCGTTACTACCAGTCTCCGTTGCACCTAGGGATGCGTACGGAGTATCGGGTAGGCGTATCGAATTTGTTTGTTGCGAAAGTTTATCCGTTCGTTACTTGGTATACTTATCGATATTTGGAAGATAGTATCGACTGGAGAATATTGACGCTTTCCAGATGTTAAACAAAGAGTCTCTCTAAGGGCCGATTTCACCATCTCCAGTTAACTTAACCGACCGGTTATTCCATTGGAATTGACCAATCGCATTTGTCGTTAAGCAAAATTAACAAATGCGATTGGTCAATTCCAATAGAATAACCGGCCGGTTAAGTTAACTGGAGATGGTGAAAAATCGGCCCTTAAGTCTCTAAATTTTCTAATAATTTGAACTTTCATTATTCTTTTGTTTCTAATTAATCAAATAATTGTTTAATTATTTAGTTTTTTGTTAATTTTTTATTTTTAACTTATTGTTTCTCTCTCTCTTTCTCTCTCCTTAATTATGGATCATAGCTAGCTACGTCATTTTTTATTTTTTAAATTCAATCGTTCGATTTCTCTGCAATCCTCCTATGGTGATTTAAAATGCGTTACGACGTCCGTTTGCGTATCGGTCATTTTTTAAACTGATATAAGTAATTCAATATTTACAAGAGCACATGTCCCGCCAGCTGTTGTTTACGACACAACCGTTATTGCATCCATTATTTTTAATGCATTTATATAACCATGATTAATTATATTGCTCCGTAAATAACGTACAAATATTGTTTCTCGGTGTATTAAATAATTAAATAGCAAATATATAGTACAACTATACATTTGTGGCAAATATAATATATGATTAAAGTATAGAAAAATATAGTATACGATTATAAGAAAAATATTGAAAGATATTGAAACCGATAAAATATTCTCAATTCTTTTGTATATATGGTTCAGTGATATAAACACAAATTACACCGACGTATTTTTCCTTCTTCTGGGAAGAGTAACAAAAATTACATTTTAGTGTCCAAAGTTTCATATTTTTATTGAATTAAATTAATAAAATTTGTCACTAATTATCATATAACATATTTATATAATATATTTTGCGTTCATAACGCAAAATAATACGTAATGTTAGAGCAGAAAATGTCTTTCTCTCTCTATCTGTATATACATCCATCTTCTCTCGTCTCGCTTATAGAGATCCCCATAATTCGCCATACATTATGTACACGCTCGATAACTTCATAAGCTTCATTAATTCATTGATCTTCATTTACGCGATTTCGCTGGAGTCCCGGCGTCTCCGGCGCTATTGATCGAAAATACAGCGATTAAATTCTCCAGGGTACCGAGACCAGAAATGTTGCGATGAACTGTTCCGCCGAGCGATATTTGCTCGGCCAGAAATGATTACCAACGGAATCGCGCTACTCTGGGGTAAACGTTGACGGTACAATATTGCGATATGTCGGCCGGCGCGCCGCTGAAATATCGCCGAGCGCGCAATACCGTCAACTTTTCTCTAACTGCGCGGCGCAGCGAGGTCAATCGATTATCGGCGACCGAATTTCTTCGCGATTCAGCGAATTCGCTATTGTAATTCGATATCGCGCAGTATCCGTTTCGGTAGGACCGATCTTAAAGTTAACGTCCCGCTTCGACAAAGTGGTCTAATTAAATGAAAAACTTTGTCTCTAATACGTCTGAAAAATGAAGGCTGAAAGTTAGTCTTTGTTTATTGATCATTATATAATTAACGTTAAAATAATGAAATATATATTACGTATATTCATTTTTATATTTTATATTATACATAAAATTTAATTTATACATTTAATTTATGATACATAAATGTTTCACAGGGAAAATTTGCCGTAGCGTAAAATCGTCGCACGGCTCGGAAGTAGAAACGGAAGACGACAGACGGTTCACGTCTAAATATAGACGAGCATAATAGCATCCTTTGTACTTCCTGGCTAACGAATATTACATTTTACATAACGCTGTGCATTATAAAACTCCTCGCGAGGGACAATTCGCCGCTTTATACGCCTTGCCGATTTTTCCCTCGCGATTGTAACGCGCGCGGCTACGATTCCGTAACGCCTGCCTACAGGCCACGTACGACGTCGACGCGGAATATTCAAAAAGCGATCTACTGAGCCGAATAAAAAGCAGGTCGCGTCTGCGGCTCGGACGACTTTTTACGACGGAACGCCGCGCCGGCACACATACGTAATCGGGCGGATACGTAAGTACCTATCCTTCGCACGAGCACATACGGCGGAATGAATATCCCGGGCTCGGAATCTTGGATCTCGGTGGTGTAGATATTGAATATTAAACGTGTGCTACGCGCGTGTGGGACGTGTATTCCCGGGGAAAATAGCTATGTCGCGCAGGCAGCGTCCGGAGGCGTCGGCAAGTAAGCAGGAAGAGTCGCTTCGGTGACACAAATTTTTACAACCCTTTTTTTTATTTATTTAATTTATATTCATATTTATATTCATTTGTTTAACAGGACCGAAATACTTTACAGCGTGAATAAGAGATAAATAAATAATTGGGAACAGTTAAATAATAAACGAACAATAATAATAATTAAATAAATGAATAAATAAATAAATATAAATAAATAATAATTGAGAACAGTCAAATAATAAACGAACAATGATTAATTTTCCGCGAATTCTAGAGCAGCGAAAGAATCTGCACGAATGTAACCGAAGATGCAACGGTTTAGAAACGTGCAAAATAATTGGAGTTAAGTTTTCTTTTTACAAAACCTCTGCAATTAAAATTGCAATCAACCACGATGGGGCAACATCGATCTCGATAAATCGTACGTATCGATGTCGCCTGGTAGCATTATTGAACAAGATAATTCTTACAATGACGTGAAATATCACGCATAATTACAATCGTATTAACCGTACTCATTTATTGGCAGCACAATGACACATTGTTTCCCGCGTAACATTGCTTGCGTTCTGTGAAACTGCGGACACGAATAAAATTTTATTCTACTTGCGCCAGTGAATTATCACATTGAAAAACGTTATTACATTAATCAATGTTATTATTGACGGTTTATTCTGGAGAATTACAGAGTAAATATTGTGATAATACATAATTTAATGTTGCCGTAAAAATTGTTATCAAATAAGTACAGTTATATTATTCTAAATTTAAATTTTTTTTCAATTTGAAAATTAATTTTAAAAAATGTATTCTTTTATAAATCTTCTTTTAAATCTATTAACTTTAAAAGTTACAAAGTTCTCATACTATCTAATTTATTAAGTATTGAGAAAGAAAAGATCTCCTTTCCTATGTATTTCTATTCTTCCATGTAAAAGATATTTGTTCACTTCGTCTCTCTTTTTCATCTCTTGTTATTTCTTGAAAAAATAATGATATTTTTTGCAATGAATTTCTTAGCAATGTTTTAAATTGCTTATTAGTATCAGTATTATTAAATTGATTATCAATTTAACATGTGATATTACTATTCCAGCTGCAGTTTAGGATTACGTTTCAAGATCGGTAAGCAATCGGCGCACAGTTTGCAAAGCTGAAAAATGTATATAAATTCACATAAAAACATTATTAGGCACAAAGTTTTAGCCCCGATTGAATATAAGGCTCATTTCTATTATTTGATAAAAAATAATTTTTTAAACAACCTTATTATATTGATATCAAAAAATATTTTCTATTAACTACGAAGAGACTTCCAAAAAATTAATACTTAAATATTAATTTTAATAAATTTGATTATAGATATTTTGTATATTTGTCCTTTAAAAGGACAAATATCCTTTAAAAGCTTGCAATTTTCTCGTCGCGTCCCATTTCGCAAAATACCGTGAAGTATCAGTAAAGAACAGTTACACAACAATTTTCATCGTTCGGCCATCATGACTGAAATCAGCAAGATTGCCTAGAACCGCTATTAGAGTTGGCAAGTGTTTAATGGCACTGTGTCGACGTGCCCGTCGTTATAGCCAGCCATAGCTGTATGATTGCCTGTGATTTTCCACTATCAAAAAATAACACGTAAAAATAATAGCGTAAAACCTTTACGAATTTTTAACAAAAATTTTTTTTACAAACATCGCTGATATAGTAAAATAAAATGCAAAGTTAAAGAATAATAGAAAATAACACGCAACACACACACAAAATAATATAAAATTTATGTGTTTCGAGTTTAATAACAACAAGTGTATATATAATCGATTATAAATTTGTAAATATAGATAAATTAAAAAGAAAATTTATTGAAGTATTATGTGTGTATGTGAATATCTATTCATTGATTTCTTTCTGTGGACTATTCCTAATAAATTTCGCTATATGTTTACAAATTCAAAGAGTAATTTTTAAATGTGAATAATAGTGTCTTGTTAATCAATGATTAATGTTTATTAATGTTTATTTATTAATTCAACAAATATATATTTATTCTGTGCCTTTTAATTTTTCAATTATTGACTAAACTCGCCATTTAGGAAAAGTACTTTCCTAAACTGCGCCATTATTTCTGTCCAAAGTTACAATTAATTGAATACAGATTCATCTAATATGAATTGTGTAGATCTGCAGTCGGGAATATCTGTAACTTCCCTCTGTACAGCGATATGCAATTTCCAATGAAGACTTTGAACGGTTCAGGCTATGCAGTCGGACATCTGAATTTATTTCGTGTACAGCCGACCGGATTTTATAGTTAATCCGCCTATTTTTTTGCACCGGATTTCAAGCGGGCCGCAATCGTGCCGGGAGTAACGGGTGTTCGGCTATCACGCATGCGGCATTATTGCGATTTAATGGTACCGTCGGCAAGCGCGGTCGTTTATTATGCCACGCTACGTGTTGCTGCTTGCTGTGCCGTCGCCTATCTCGTCGCGCCTGTAAAAGCAACGGGTTATGGAGTAATAACTCGACGCTATATGACGCCGCGCCGCCGTGCAAGCGACGTACCCCGGTAAGCCAAACAACGCAAGCCGTCGCGACGCCTACGTTCGCACAAGCGTCGTCGCGGGGTGGCTCTGGGGGGTGGATCTCGGCCTCTTCTCGCATAAATGCCAGTCTATCTGATGTCCCTCGCGCGCCATTTAACATTTAATGGACGGCACGCTGTCCGAAAAGTGCCGTTTATCATCCCGGCGGGTTCCAACGCGACTGCCGGAAGACAACGTACACGTGACTACTGATCGACGATATAACGGGGCGGCTACGTGAGAAAAAAGGTATATACGGGGCGCGATCGTGGTGACTTTTAGGAGCCTACACATTGTTGAAAGATTCGAAATTGACCACGACAGGAGTGACGGTCTGAATTTCCGCGACGAGAAGCATTTCATTATGAAAACATCACTCAGCCATAAAATATCTTTAAATCTCAAATGAAGAGATCAAGCCCGCATTTAGAAGTTTCATTTTACGCCGAGAGTTCCAGTTAGTACCAATCGATTTTTCCTATTAGAACGTTATATAATCGCAACGAATCTCTCACGTGCTATTACAATTATCTGAGATTATGAAATCTCGTCCCAAAATAGAAATAGAAACTGGCACTCCAGCAGATTGTATTTTGCCAGAGAACTTAATTAACTTTACAATGTTCAGTGGATCGACAAAGCGTGAATGTGCATGCAGCCGCAAGATTCCGTGGACACGACGGTCGCCGCTGGACCATTGATGAGGCGAAATGACGGCGGGCTATAATACCGGACCGTCGCTATATTTCGGTCCTCCTTTCGTTCTCTCCGCACGAGCACCCTCGTTAAGCGTCTACGTGTTCGCGATTCACAATCGGCTGATCCTGACATACCGACATTATTTTTTGACGGTTGATCGGTCACGGTTTCATCGAACTCCGCCTTTAATCTTCCTGGTTCTACATCCCTCACGAGTTTTAAAGAAGTATACGTCACGACGTCACGTAAGATTCATTATCTACGTCACGATCATCCCCTGATTTATGTGCAATCACAAAGGGCACTGGCACATCCTTGATACATATTCTGTGGCGGTTTTTCCCTCGAAGAAGAATCACTGCGTAATGAAAAAAAAAAGAAAGCGATATCGGAAAATTCGCGACTCACCTCGTGCTACACCCGCACCCATGTATACACACACACACGCACAGAGTCACGTGTGCACATCTAGCTACGCTATCGCAGCCTCCGTAGATGTACGTGCCCGCGACTGCCGAGAGTCACAAGAAGAGACCAACGAAAAGCGAACGGCCGGGCTAGGCAGCTATGTACGTCACGTCTGGGTTCTGGATTACATTTATATCCCCATGCCTCCCCGTGCCCGGTGAGCCCAGGGGGCCGATGCGCCAATACGTGCCTATAATCTTCCGCCTCATACTCTTTCACTCACTCGCTCGATCGGCGAAAGCCCTCTTCCGTCCTCCCTCTACGGACCACGGTCTACCATCCACCGCCATCTCACCTAAATCGTTCGTGTGGCCGTGCACACACGCACGGAATCTTCTACACATCCGCGTGTGTACGCGTGCATAAAAGACTACGAACGTATACGTACGTATGGGCGAGTAGTCTCGGGCCAATTGCTGGCGAATAGTAACTCACGCTTCGCAATGGTGACTGCGTTGCCGGTAGTAGATCTCCCAGCTATTACACCTGTGGGACACTTTATTTCTGAACGATGTCTCGGCCATGACTCGGAAATCCTTATCCGGCGATTTCGCGGTATTCCGGCGGTGTCGGGTAACGCGGGGAATCGGGAGAAAAGGAGACGCGTCGATGACGTCGATATTGGCGAAAGCTCGACGGGGCTCGAAGTCGTCGTTAAGTTGTTACGACGGAGAGTTACGAGCTTGACGGGGGAAATCTGGGGTTTATTCATGTTCGCGTTGTGTTTCGAGGAACCAAATACCGGAAGCTGATTTGCAAATACACTTGTTCTCGTTGAAAACAGGAATATATTTTAAAATTCTATATTTCAATAAAGAAACACTCTATTGATCTTGTTTCAAGAGCGTTTATCAAACTTTAATGTGAAAACGACGGGTTTAAAACGATAATAATTATAGTTAATGCTATTTATCATAGTTATTACATGATGCGGTAAATTTATGCAAAATTTACTAATGTACGTTGACTTCTTGATGGCTGTGCGTTTTGAGTTCCTCCAACAGTATTCAATCGCTTTAAATCGGACAGAAACGACAAGCGTTCTTCGTTACAAAAAATATCAGGCGTTTTTAAGGTTTACAACTTTTTATGAGGTGCCTTGTGCATAAGGGAGATCGAGGAGCATAATGTGCGCTTACGGATGGCGTCCGAACGTGAAAATATCCAGTATCGATAAGCCTCGGGGAAAAAAGTGTTCTCCAGCTCCCTTTTCTGAAGTCCGACCTGTATTCGTCGGTTGTCCTCTCGCTCTTACCTTTTTCCCCTCTTTATCCCGTACAGGGGTGATTTACGAGGAAGGCTTAACACAAGCTGGTTTGTTTTTATCAATAGTTAATTCGCAATTTACATCCGTTTAAATATTCATATCGCCGTCGCCGCGAAAACCCGGAGCTTTCGGTCCCCCGCATACTTATTCGTGATTCCTCAGCTCCTCCTTTCTCTCTTTCTCTCCCTCCCTCTTTCTCTTTCTGCCTCTGTCCCTCTTTAGCCTTTGTCTTATATCTCTATTCTTCTCCGCTCCCCCCCCTCTCTCTCTCTCTGTCTCTCACTTTTTCTCACTTTCAACGCTTCCCAACGCTCCCAATGGGAACGACAAAACCCAGCAGAATAGGTTCGAATGCCTCTGCAAGCCGAAACCTCCCACGCATTAAATTCTAAAGCCGCTTTCTAGTTTCGTGACCTATCCTCTTTCTCGCGCACGATGACTTTGCGAACGAGCTTTCTGTGTCGTCAAACTTTATCGCGGAAACATTGTGATTGCGGTTACATCGGCGCTGTGAGCACGGCCAGCGTGTATATAGTACGTTCAAAAGAAAACAAAAGATTCGTAGTGAGTGAATTTGTGACAGCTATGCGTGATATTATAATGTAAACATAATTAATTAAACTCGATGTTAGCGCTGTAATTTAGATTACATTTACTTACCACATAGGTATGCTAAATCTGGATAGAACCTGATTAATTATGCGAGTATATTTCATAGCGGGAACTATGAAATATTGCGCTTCAACATTTTTTAACAAACATTTTTAATTTACAATGAGTGATGTGTACGGAATTAATTAGTAAAAAGGCTGCGGTGTTTTTATCTCAAGTAAAATATAATCTAACATGTTTAATGAAAAGGTATTAGATCACAGAGAGAGATATAATTATAAATGTAATTAAAATACGAAGAATTTCTTTTTACGATATATACTTACACGAGGGAATCTGAGATTCGCAGATAAATTTAAGACAGAATATTTTAAGCCTTTTCTATTTAAGCATAATCTGTTTTAAAGCTGATTTATAGTTGACGGGGTTCTAACGAAACGTGTAATATATTTCTGCAGGCACACACGTACACGTTTTATAGCGTCCACGAGAACGGAGATCCAACTTTGTGGGTAAACACGTATATCGTACTGAATGAATAATAATTCCTGAAAATGAAATATCACGGTTGCGCATCCTCTGGCGGTTGAAAACAATTCTCATTCAACACATTTGATAATTCACTTGTATTTAATAAAATGTTGACGTAAAAGTCCTCGCGACTGGCCCGCGTCTGGTCCGACCAAACTTTTCTCTCAACTTGATATTGCCGACGCGTCCGGAACAATGTGCAGGGTGTAACCAAAGTTACCGAAACGCGTTGCTAGAGCTCTTTCTCCCTCTCTCACTTTCTCTCTCCCTCTGAAAATCGACGGACTCGATGTCAAATTTGCAAAAGTACCATCCACATCTCGGCTGAAACTTTGTTTTTATTCCGTTCTCAGGACGGAATATATGCGGCATATACCGGAGGGGCCGCCCTCTCTCGGTTCACATTCACGGAACCATCCTTTTTCCGAAACTTGTCAGTACGCACGCATATTTGCGTGTTTTATTCATGAAATACGTGGCTGTCTATCGTATCGGCGTGATAAGATCCGGAAATTGCATGTACGATGTTCCGCCGCGTAATCTTGTCGCCTTCAGAACGAGGCTCCCTGCAACGAAACGACGCAAACGCGACGTGTAGAATTTATCTGGCCTTGATATGACTGCTTCTCCACGACGGAAAGTTAGCTATTTTCCGCCAGATATTGAGACCGAAGCTATATGGAGGTATCTTAGAGCGTTCCTCGCTCCTGAAATCTCTCCCAAATGGAAGCATCAATAACTTATGAAGGTGTTGAAAATGGAACGATTTAAAAATTAATCGTTAAGTAAATATAAAGCTAACGTGCATATACGCTACATACGCTATAAGTGCAAATAAAGTTAACAATTCTTTTTGTTATACAATATTATTTTCTTATTATACAATACTATTTAAAAAATGCTACAATTTTAGTATCATAAAATTGCTGCTGTGTAATAAAAATATAACAAAGCATAAAACGGCAATTAAGAGTCAAGCGCTGGCGACAGTGCGCAATAGATAAAATATAATGTTCTTTAATATAAAAAATCATGATATAACAATAAAAACGATGTTCTTCAATAAAAAATCATGATGTAACAATAAAACCGGACGTTTCGACTCATTTTCGAGTCTTTATCAACGGACAATATATTAAAAACCTCTCAAAAGAATTCACGTGGTGGAGATCATGATGTCAAATATGTCGTTCACAAACGGTTACAAGGCCGAGTGGAAAAGGATCCATCCAAAGCCTAAAAAGACGACAAAGTCCCATATTCGTTAAAAATTGAAAAGTATAATAGAGCTATGTCTAAAAGAACGAAAAATCACTCACCACGAGAACACAAATGAGGCACAAGAATAAATAATACGTAGTACAGATTGATCATTAATTGAGTCGAAATGATGTGATAAAAAATCAAAAGTTAACACACAAAATAATTTAAGTTACAGTCAGAATTAAAATGCACGAAATGAAGAGAAAATAAGATGTTGTCAAGACCAGTAACAAAGACCGACTAAACTGATAATTCAAAGATTCATTAGTAGAACATATACAGAGGACAATAAATATTTATAATTTGTTTAAAATAGAAGCGTAAGCATAATGTAAATAATCAGTATCTGACTGGAGATTGAGACCGTTCTTTTGTTTTTTAATATACATCATTTCTGATATTAATCTCTTATTTAAATAACATTCATTGTCAATTACATCATGATTTTTTATTGAAGAACATCGTTTTTATTGTTATATCATGATTTTTTATTAAAGAACATTATATTTTATCTATTGCGCATTGTCGCCAGCGCTTGACTCTTAATTGCCGTTTTATACTTTGTTATTTGACCTTATCGAGAGTCAACTATTTATATATCATTTGATTATTTAATAAAAATATGTAACACCTACATAGCTCTTGCCATCTTATATTTTAATTAATATCTCACATTAAGAGAAATGCACGAATTATAAAGAATAGCTAAAAGTTTGCTGCATTTTATTTGTATTTAATCTCAATTCGCGAGTCTTTGAATCGTTTTTTCCTGATTTTCATTTTGTGATAAATCGAGAATAGTGAACAGTCGTAACGGGGAATCACGAACATTTTGATTATTATGGTTATCACATGCGTCACAATGTAGCTCGTCAATGCAGCACGGTGCACTGTAACACCGGCTGGCAGCGTTATACGATCGCTGCAGGTGCGAGTTAAACGCGAGGCGACGCGTTCGGTTAAAGCTTACAAAGTTTGTGCTTCGTCATCGATGGTGACCTGGACGCTTTCTACGAAATATTCGAGACTGACAGTTGATGGGTCTACGAGAATCATCAAACTCTCGATTTTGAGAGGTTTCAGCCTTGTTCACTTCGTTTCTCTATTTTGTAGCCCCAATTATACACACGTATACTTATTTCCCTATTTTTCACAAGATATTCATTTACAACTGATTGTGAGTACTGATAAATTGATTATCACTGCAACAATTCTATATTAACTTTCGTGTGACAGAAGACCTAAATAATTTAATCTATTATATAAAAAGTTGAAGTATAATTAAATGATATAATTTTATAGTAATAAAATACCATCTATGGCCAGTCAAGTCGTCTTACAATGTATTATATGTTAATTATTTACTGGCGATTTAGGAATATTAAAGTTTCTAAATAACAATTTGTAAAGTGTTGTCGTAATAGCTATCCTTTTTACATGTCTTACGTAGAAATTTCTATGATCGCGGCAGGACAATCGCCTTTTGATATAATGTTAGTACATAATTGGCATCAATCAACAACGCATACTCGGACGACGTATATGTTTATATACGTGTACACGTCGAACGTGCGGACAATGTCACGCTCTCGTGTCCTCGCTGCTAATGACTCATTATCACGAGCAATCGCCCCCTTATACACGACGTCGCCGCTCTCGTCTCCTATCACGTTAAAGCGCCCTTGTTAGGCCTATCTTTCGCCCCGCTTGCGCATCCGCGTCCGCTGCATACATATTCAATCCGTCATGCGATCAATTGTTAATCAATTAATTAACAGCGCGAGCGGCGCTTTAATGACAGCGCGGGATACTGCCACGCCTCACGAGACTCATTTAAGCACTCTGTTCATTATACGCGCAACGTAAACGCGCGTAATTCCCCGGTAACGACGCTACAACGGGAAATGCTCGCGATTCGTGCGAATTTAGATATTAATCCGGAATTTCTAAAAATCGAGCTAATTAACTAAATGTATTCTAAAAAGCGTTTACAATCTGCGTGAAGACTACACGACACTTGTGGAGTAATTATATCTAAATATCATCGCGTTTGAGAATACTTTTTACGTTTAGAAGTATGACAATTTTTATATTATCTTCTAAACGAGCTTTAGTCTTTTGAATTTACAACGTAAACTGATCAATTCTTTTACATCGCACTGAGAGAAAATGAAATAGTTTTGGCAACTATAATTTGGCAACTCTGAAATTTAAGTAGTTGCAACTAGTTTTACGAAGTAATAGGGGAACTAAAGTAGTACTGAATACTATAAAAATATAGTCACGCTAACTACATTTGTGAACTATTAATTGATAGTGAAATAGCGAC
>NJRQ01000112.1:365599-409769 GCA_003063805.1 Aphaenogaster ashmeadi | reverse complement strand
ACATAGTTGAGGCGCTATTTGTCCACAAATTTCTAGTTGCTGATACGACTTTTTTCTCTGAGTGCGCCGAAAATTCTAGCATTAGTTTGCACATAATAATTTACATCTCTCCCTCTATTAATTTGCGAGCCGATCACATCGCATGATTAGCTGATCAAATCGTTCGCTGATGCGTTCCGCACGCGGCGCTTCCGCGGTCTCTAGCACTTCCATTTAGAATCAAATCGGAGAAAGACCGCCGGCTGATCGTTCACCCCAAAGGTCAATCGAATAATGAACGGACGCAAGAAGCGTCCCAGGACGGGTTTTTCGCGGTGAAGCGCTTTTTCCCTCCAAATATCGAAGTCGGCGCCCGTGTATCCCGTACAGCCGTACACGTACACGCGGTCGTATCCCGGAAGGTTAAGCCGTGGATAGAAACTCCGCGCGGTGTGGTCGTTTTTCCTCGCGATCTCGGAAAAACGCTCCCGGGGAAAATAAGGCCGCGCGGCGCCTGGCCCGGCAACGGATTAAAACGGAGCCCTGTAAAGCGCGTGCCTGTAAAACATCCCCCGCTCCCCCCCCCCTCCGACCCCTTCTCCCAGTTCCCCGTCAGCTCCTACGTCCGCGTTGTTGATATATCTCGAGTTTGTAGTTTGCGCTACCGCTACTAAAAATCCCTTATTCCTGGCTGTGTGTCGCGAGCATGCGAGAGGAAGTAAGAGGGTCGGCGGTGGTGGCGGCGGCGGTTGGGCCAGACGAAACGCGCGGAGCGCGGAAGGGGTCATCGCGCGCGCACCATCTGCACCCTTCCCACGGCTTTAGCCCGTAGCGCCAGCTAGACCGACAATAAGCTGATAATTGAGCTTTTGAATAATTCCAGCTATTTAATCCGGGGGTTTAATAAAGCTTCGCCCCCGCCCGTCCCGCCCCGTGCGTGCGCCGTTTCGAAACACCCGTGAATTTCATTAGAGGCTCATCAGCGAGGGCTTGCGACATTAATGCGCGCAATTTCGTCGCGGCGCTTTTTTTTTCCTCCTCGCGGCCGGGCGCCGAAAAAGGCCGCGCATAGGCAAACAGGCCTTCCGAGAGCCAAGTAGAGAGAAAGCGCTTTCCGCTTCAGCTGAAAACAGCCGCGGCGTCACGGAGCACGCGTTTCGTTAGGGGGATTTTGCAAGAGCGCATTCTGTGTACGGTAAACATTAATGCAGACCAGACACGTATAAATATGAAACATGTTCTGAAGCGAATTGTAATATTTGACGTTCTTTCCTCTATTAGATGCAAGGTAATCAAGTTTCGTTACGTTCGGCAAACGCAGCGTGAAAAATTGCTGTTCCTGTCACTTTTTCTCAACATCCTGTATATTAACGTTCACGTTTGATGGCGCTGGACCGATATCGGTCTATGCGAGGACGAGTGTTTAGTATCGCCGGTTCTTTCATCGGTAGATTAGTTAATTTCGGTACTGCTCTACCCGTGGTCCCCGGATCCCCGATGTAATTAGCTGTACAATAGGAAACAACAGTCCCTGTGCTCTCTATCGCATCGACGATGTAACGTCTAAACCAATCTCCGGCAGCAGACAATTATTACACCCGTATTTCGTACGTAATCCCCCCCTTTCTCACCTCCCCGGAGGCTGTGCTGCGGACAAAAGTATTCCCCGAGGTTAATGCGAACAGCATTAGACGAGTGCCAACCGCACGTGCTTCCACAAACGGCAAGTTTCAATGGCCAAACGCGTTCATTTAACGAGCGTTTATCGTTCGACATTCCTTTTCGGCTCTGACACTTCCCAAACGACTCGATCGAATTTCTTTTTTAAGACCTAATTATTACAAGCTGATCCCCAAACAAACTGAAATAAATATATAAAGATTTCACATAATAAAAATTTAAAAGTTTCACGTTTATAAAATTACCTATTTAAAAGATTTTACCTAGAATAATAGGTAACAAGAACGGAATAGCAAAGGAATTCTTCTTATACAACATGTCTGACGTTCAAAAAGAAAAAAGAGAAATTATTTTTTATACACATTCGCCTAAATAAATATTTAGGAAAACAGCTTTCTCTTATGTTTCTTTTTTTTTTGATACTCTAAAACTATTTTCAAATTAAATATCTAAATCTTTCGAAAAGTAATTTTTGGATGCATCACATATAATAATGACGTTAGATTAAAATGACATAAATTATAGTACAAATATCAAGATAAATTATCGATTATTTGAAATTGTTGAATATTATTATCTCGGTTACTAATTAGTGACAATATCATCTTACATTTTGCTGATTAGGCATGGATAATGTAATCATCAAAAATATTTAATTAATCAGCTAATCTGGTATCATCAGGAATATAATCACAGATGATCTAATAACAGGTCATTCTAATAACAGGTAATTTAATAATACCACAAATCAGTAATTATCCTAACCAGGAACTCGATCGAAATTATGAATGGGTAAATAGGTTATTTGCGAAACCCTGTCCAACTCAAAATTCTATTATTAACATACAAAAAGGAAATATCACTATGTTCCATCGATCCGTGGAAGAACGATTCGTGAAGATTCCATCAAAAGAAGATTTTTTGACAATTTTACTCGATTTAGTAAGAATAGATTTTAATTAGATTTTGAAATTAAAGCGTGTTTTACAAATCGGAAATCAGAGTGAAACTATGCAATTAGACAAATAGCTGAAAGCAAATAAACGCGCGTAGTTACATTTCATGTATCTTACCAGGGTAATTTCTACAGTAATTCTATAATATCGTTTACTCTCAAATATATATATATATATTATATATATATATATATATATATATATATATATATATACATATATCGCGGCGATGATCCTTCTGATCCAGCGCTGTCGTAAACGATGAGCTCGAGCGCACGCTTGCTAAACATCGTGGATCGGTAATAGAAGCCACTTCCTCGAGTAGTCGTGGTCAGTTTATGTAGAGACTTCATGCTTCCGTGGACAGAACACACACGCATACATCTCGACGCGTACACGCTGCGCGCACATATGTAGGGCGTACAGCCCAATCTATCGTGAACGTGTATGGGGGTAGCACAATCGGTTAACACAACGCCGCCGTCCAATACCGATATATATATATATATATATATATATAGGCATCAAAGGGAATTCCCACCTTGTGACACACAGAGCTGATGCCCTCCGCAGGCTCCTTGACTGCTGGCATAGTTAAAATGTCATCGTGGATGCGGTTACTGGAGCGTCGCCACATGGGGGCTGCTTTTGATCATTCCGCTTATTGTCGGTTTGTCGAATTGCAGATACGCGGCGATACCGCAACGATCCCACGGATTATTCCTTTTACAGCCTCGACAGTTCGCGTTGTCCGCCAATTACAGACTAAGATGAAATAGACCCGATGCGTGCACGTTCTTGATGATGGCTCAATCCGAGATCTCTCTCATCCCAGATCCAATATGTGGACATCATAACGAACGCAATAATATGCTACGATCAATTTACAGTTTGGATCAAGCAGGATAGTTGAGATGAAATTGGAGAATGGAAGGCAACAATTGCGCAACATAGTTACATTTTTAATAATAAAATAGAAACAAGTGCGCTAAAAGCAAAACTGTCTCAGCATGTTTTTAAGAGGGAGAAAGGGAGGGAAGATGGAGAACCTTATTCCTTCCTTTGCTGTCGTCCGTCCTCTTGGTAGAAGATATAAGATTCATGAGATGCCCCGTGCAAGAATACAATTTTTATGAACTAAAAGGAGAGCAAGAAAGCAAGAGCTTGCATTTATGCCAATGTTCTCTTTCATCTCTTTTTTTTACTTACGTATTCGTCAATCACGAATAATTGATGTTAAAAAAAGACCAGGTGAAGTTGCGGATAGCATACACATTCGGAATGTAATGCATGTGCGGTCGAAGTTTATTGGCTACAGACGAGACCATTTCGTAGAAAATTTTTCGTTTGATTACGTCATATAATCATATTTGACACACGTATAAAAATAGTATGTTATAAAACATAAAGGAAAAATAAAAAAATAGCAAAGATAAAAGCACGTATGCAAGAATTAAAAAATTCGAATAATTAATCTGTAGATAAAAAAAGATATATACTTCTTATGAATTTATGGCAACGTTTATAATCAAAATATTTGCTATCAAAACTATTTGTTAAAATAGATACAAAAATTTTTTTAAAGTTTCATTTCATGGAGCACAATAGACCATTAATCCCTTTAATTAGATAATAATCTGCTACATCAGTTTTACATTTTTCTTCATAATTGAAGAGTTTGTTAAACAATTAATTAAACAAATGCTATTTATGATTTATTGCTTTTTAATGGTTTATCCGTCAAATTTATTTGACGTTACCTATCGCTTCAAGCCTTTCCAATTGCAAATTAATGACTTGCAAGTATTAACTCTTTAAATTAACTGTTAAATATAACATTGAGTGACGAGTTTAGATATTTGTACGCCATAACACTTATATGTCGCTTTCATTTTACAAACGATTCTTTCCAGACTGATATTAAGGAAACGTTACATCTCTGTGCCATTGTTGCGTCTTGTGCCGCAATGAAACGGCGGGGAAGTAGAGGTACGGCGGTTGTCGCTTATTCGATAATGCCACTGCGTCGTATCACCCTTTTAATGTAGTGCTCGCGATAGTAAAGTTTATCCACGGCAACGTGGAAAATTACTAACTTCTTGCTTGCTCTGGTAATTCTCGTCGCATCCCCCGTTCCTATTCGCGATCTTCTCCCTATTCGTCTCCTCTCGCGCCACCCTTTCCCCCTTTTATCGCGGGGTCGCGTCTTCGTGGGCTTGCCCCGAATGCGAATAACTTAACCCCTTCCCGTGTAACTTTGTGGCGACCGTGGAACATTAAGCTCGTTCTATGTTACGCACGCGTGCACATTAGTGTGGGTGCGCATTAGATTATTAGCATATATTTTAATGTGTCGACGTACACACGCATTTCGCGCCCACACATGTCGGTGCTGTATATATATTTTATCTCTCTCCTCCTCCTCTTTCCTCTCTCTCTCTCTCTGTCTCTCTCTCTCTCTCTCTCTGGCGACCGATCGACGCCAATACATCCTTTATGACTATCGGGCCATGATTATTTCAGCCGTTTAATTGATATAAACACCGAGCCGATAATTATTAATTTCATGAAATATTACTAATCCACGTACGTCCGCTTTAAATGCCCAGCCGTCCGCGAATGGAACTGATAATCGTCCAATCCGGAACGCTGCAATTACGTTACAAATACGGTTCCGAATTTTTATGATGCTGGTTATGAAAAAAGTAACCATTATTTTTTAAACAAATTTAAATTGAGTCTTTATCAGAGAATCAGCCAAACAGCGTATTTCAATTCTGTCTTTGTTCTTATTGATGTAAACATTTCGTAGCTACAACTCTATCAATTATTTTACATACACGATAAAATAGATTCGTATGTTTCTTTTGCGTGTCTGTGTGTGTGTATACAAAAACGTTACTGCTTTTAATTATAAAAATGAGACAAAATTCTATTTTCGTTTACTCATATAAATAATTATGTGTCGCGTACGTAAATAAAAATATAGATTTCGCTTTTGGGTCATAAACAAGGAAGAAATTACATAAATTACATAAAAAGATGTAATAATAAACTCTTCTTATTCCCTTGGTTTGATATAGTACATAGTATATACATTTCATCGCTGGTTCCACTTTAACTTGCCGATCGAATTTCAATTTGATTAGATATTCCGGCATCTCGGTAGGGATATATTCGCGTGGTCGTTTGCTATTCAATGCCATCGAGTCTAAACGCGTATCGACGCTTAACGACATAATTCACGGGGTCCCTCGACGTCCCGAAATGTAGCCCGATTTATTCCGATCGCGCGGTTTATCATGCGATGTGTTGCATTCGATCCACCATGTCTGACGCTCGTGTTATTGCTAACGCGCCATTTGAGATGAGACCGTTGCCGCGAGAACGTGTGCCATTCGCAGCCACCGCGTTTGTGTGTCACACGCCGGCGGGATAGATATAAATAGCCGCGACGTTGGTACCCGGAGAGAGGACGACGCTGTCTCTCAAAACGTCTCAAAGAGTGCGTGATGATGAGATGCGACGGAGAGAAGAACGACGCCATGCCAGGTACCGCCGACACGCATTTTGCATTCTCTCCCTTATGAATATGTTATCAGGACGTCTCTTGATGGGTTTCGCTCGCGCCGGTCACGCGCGGACAAATTCACTGTCAATATTTGTTCGCCTCGACGGAGCCGGGAAGGGGGTGAAAATCTCGCGCTCGCAGCGTCGCGCGAAATGCACGTACCCCCGATCACGTGGGCGTGATCAGCGCGATGAGCCTCACGCCACGCTCCGTCGTCGGATGATCCGAATCGGCGCGTGTCTCACGCTCCGATTTTATTATCCAAAGCTCCGGGAAGGGATAACATCGGTGCCCGACATAGAACATGGACTGCACATATATATTATTCGGTTTTATAGCGTCTTTCGCCGCTGTCCGATGCCTACAACACTGTAGGGATTTTTTGCAATTCTCCTTTTTTACAAGTAGTGGGTTGCAAGTCCCCTGCCTTAACGTCCAATCCTGGAAGGAAATGGAGCCTCAATTTCTAGCCTTTGTTGAGGTACGAGGAGGCACACAGCGATGTTACCGGCTGTGTGTGGACCAACGGCTTAACGTCTCTTTCCGAAAGACGGAGCTCAGTTTTCCATACACGAGTACTCCTTCTACTCAATGTATGAAGAGCGCGGTTTGAGAAAAATCGCGGTGATCAAGTGGATTCGAACCCGGGAACCCGAGATTACGAATCTGGCGCTCTACTACTAGACCACGCCGCCGCTCTATGGACTGTACATAGGACACGAAAATCGGTCCGCTCCATTGAAAAGGACAGAGAGAAAATGCGGCCAATAGGGTAGATGTACCAGTTGTGGCCACTGCACCAGTTTTGGCCATTTGCGCGATTTTCGTAATTTTTTACTTTCAAATTGGCTGTAGTGCGTAACAATCGAGAGAACTTCATTCTGCAAACATTTTGTTGATCATGCAGACAGGCAGATTAAGTTAAATTTATTCTTTATATGGCAAATAACTGTGTGGCCACAAATGACCTTAATGTGGCCACAAATGGTGCATCTACCCTATCTATCTCTTCCTATTCAACACCAATCACAATGGTAGAAAGAGACAGAGATTGGCCGCATTTACACGCTATCGCACTCATTTTTCTAGAGCCTGTTTCACACACGAGTAAAGTAGGGAATGCGCAGTCCATGCTCTATGTCTATGGTGCCCGGAATATTTCGCGCGAGAGGCGCAAGTATACGCACGGACGGCACAATATACTCGACTGTCACCGAGGCATCATAAGTATATAAAGAGTGTATTTGCGATACGTTCTACGTAAGAAAATGTTAAACCGCTCGAGGGGCGCATTAAATTTCAACGCATCCGCGACATTGAGGTTGATATTTCCTGTATTGTGGCTCGCAGCTTAGCAGCGCCAGTGACGTCCAGGCACACTCAGAAAGCTCCTCAAAATCCTCTTGCCACACATACATACATATGTACATAAATATATATATATCTATATAAAGCTGCAGTCACAAGTCAAATATATTTATACATCTCGCGCGCGCGTAAAGTAGCACGAGTCGCGGTTAAAGCGACGTGTTTGGCGGTAGAAATACCGTAGAACTGCACTTGACACCTGTGCCCCGAATTCGGGATTTTCCTCCGCCCCTCCCCCGGGCAGGCAACTACCCTTCTCCTCGCCCTCCTCCGTCTCCGCTCCACTCCGGCTGGCGCCCTCTTGTCAACCCCACGCAGCTGGCCGGTATTCCGGTAACCCCGCGCCCGACGTTCACCCCTTTCCATTCGCCACTTTGATTCCTGCAACTGGCCCTCTGCAAAATTACCTACCTACGGCGAACTCGCGTTGAGGTTTTGCGGTGCGGCCGGCCGCGCGGTATATCAATGTTACTGCAACGGCGACGGGTTCCCGGTGTGTTTGCGCGCGCGTGCGGCCGACTCGGCCCAATTTTACATGCAATTTCGCGGCGGTGGGCGGCGATGGCGGGATCCGCCGAGGTTTTTAATTATATCTACCCCGGCCGAGCCGCTCGGCGGGATATTAACCGGAAATCACTCCGGCCGCTGCAGAGCGGGCCGCTGCTATCGACATTGTGTATGCCCCCGTGTCCGGCGGGCTGGGAAAGGGCGCACGGACAGATGCGGGGCAAAAATGGAACTTCCCGGGCAATCGTTACGAATTGCCGCATCCGTTTCGGGGGATAATCCGAACGATCGGAATATTTTGATGCGAGCGCGTTAATCGTTATTGGAGTTTTAAACTTTTACACTATCGCAGAGCGAGGCTCGTGCGTGTGGACGGTTTGAAAAAAATTGACAGATGGGAAGATTACATCACGGGGGAGCGTAAAATGTATATATCTTTTTGTGATCGAAGCAGTGTTTAGCTCTTTTCATTCCTTTTTTGGAACGGCAAATTAATATACCATTTGTCCATTTTGTTAATATTACTTGGGAGTAAAACATCACAAATGGATCATCAAGTTTTTGTCATTTTAGAAATATATAGGGTGTTTCATTTTAAGTGATATGGTCGATTATCTCACGAATCGATGATTTTATTGAACAATTTTTCGAACGAAAGTTGCATGGCTTGAAGGGGGACACATGATGGAAATGTGACTAAAAAAAAAGTATGCAGCTGCATGTTGCAAATTACATACCTTTTCTTAAAAGCAACTATGTATTTTTTTACACCAATTGATTGGTCTTATTATTCTACGCATAAAAGTATTAAGGTAAGATTACCGAAAACTGAATATTTTACAAGATATTTTGTATTTTATGTCAAAATACTGTAACTTTCAAGCCTCATAACTCAGAAAGTACTTAATGAAAAATAACTTTATTAAAGTGTTTTGGAAAGCTATCGAGATAAGCTACAAGAATATGTAATAAAAAATAGGGATTTCCATTTAAAAAAACATTAATGACCTTGACCTGATTTTGACAAGGTCACTCAAGGTCAAGTCCACATTTCCATCATGTGTCCCCCTACAAGCCATGCAACTTTCGTTCGAAAAATTTTTCAATAAGATCATCGATTCGTGAGATAATCGACCATATCACTTAAAATGAAACATCCTGTACATATGTACGTATTCTCTCACATATATTACTTCCATTATCCCTGTGCGGCACGGTGGCATTGTACAATGCCACCTTTTTATATTCGCTTTTTTACCTTTTTTACATACTTTCTAATGTATTATGACGATAAATAAAAGAAAAATAAAAAATCGAAAGGAAAAATGTATGCTTCAAAGGGTTATATTATTTCTATGAATTTGTCCCCTTCATTTTTTCATTGTTGCTTATATAAATTGATAAATCATAAAATAAATAATACTATTTTCATTTATTTTTTGGAACGGCGAATTAATATACCATTGTCCATTTAGTTAATATTCCACCGTCACTTGGAAATAAAACATCACAAATGGATCATCAAGTCTTTGTTATTGTTTTAAGAATATATATGTATTCTCTCACATTTATTATTTCCATTATATTATTTCTATCACTTTGTCCCACGCATTTTCTTTTCATTGTTATACTTATATAAATTATAAGCATAAAATAAATAATACTTTAATAACAATTGTCCGTATCATAAAACAAGAAGATTTGTTTGCACAATCTGTAATGCTCGGCGAAGATACTTTATTTTGGGGCATCAGGCGCAGATGACCGTTTTGCAAGGGTACGTTTCTCAGTGTTGATTTATCATCGCGTCCGACTGCTGCATACACTCCCGCGAATGTCATTAAGCGCGGATGATATCGAGACCTCAGCGTGGCTATCGTTACCGAACACGGGACGTTTCCATTAAGTGCATCGCGGGAATGAATGCGGGCGCGCGAGCGATGAGAATGTGCTCTCGCCCCAAATCGTATTTCTGCCATTAACATGGCCAATTTTAAAGGAGATACCGGAATGCGAATGCGCGGCCCTTCAGCGAATAATAATTCTCGCGGGTGAGACTCGCGACTCTTTTTCGGATGGAAATACGACGGGGCTGGTGCGAGCAGCGCATCGCTCGTGAGCACCGAGGAACATTTTATCTTTGAAGTCCAGCTTTCGCCGTAGAGGCGATATGGAAATTTATATACTCGCGACTCGTATAAAATTTCCTCCCTGTAAAGAAATTTTTATTCCGCCCGATCGCTTCCGCGTCGCACCGGTGATTTAGCGTATGAACAATTATACGCTAAATACGCGCGCGGAAGGGGTCTCGATACGAGGCACGCGTAACGGGAAGCGCTGTTACCCCGGATGATTAATATCGGTGACAAAAAATGCATCCACTTGGACGAGGCGACAAGCGAGCACTCAAGCTGCCACTACTCGGCTTCAACGGTGTCATAGATCCCGACAGTGGCATGTATGTGGCTCGCCTGCCCCGAGAGGGACCCTCCTCGAACGTCGCTGCTATCGACAGGTATCGACCGAAGTGCGCGAAGAAAAAATATTCCCGACGTTTCGCGCGCGCTTCTTCCACTTCTTCCACACGCACCAGCAAATGTCCACTCGTCCGGCTCGAATCGCCGTCCGCTTTTATGTACGTGCCACGCGCGTCCACCGGCGACCGCGACAACGACGGCACATCGAACGCAGCCGGGAAGAAGTACGCGAATGTGATTTGTTGTCGCGTTCTCTACCGAGCGCATCTCCCGTCGCGAAAGGAGTAGATCGTTGAAGAAGCTCGTGAAAACGACGACTCTCGAGCGCGTAAACCTACGTTTCTATTTTTGCGCCAAATACGTTAGTCGTTAAAATACAAAATCGCACGCTTATCAGAGCTAATGGATCTAATTCTTTTAGTCGAAAGCACTGCACCCAGAATCTAAATTGTTGTTACAGTGTGTGTCAGTCTTGTAGGGCAAAGGTATTAGTTCTGGATCATTCTTAGAATGAAAATTTATATCTCCATCCAGTAAGATACCAAACAAGCAATGAAATATTTACTGGTTATAATCAATCATGAAAAACATTTTATGGATAATTTTGTTCGATTTCTCTCTCTCATTACTGTTTTATATTTTTTTATTTTAATTAAATGAAATAACGTAAATGACGATACATAATTAGAGCCTCATAACATCCCATACAGCACAGAAATTGCAGCAACATTACAGCAACATTTCGGTAATATTGCAATGTTGCTGCAATGTTACTGCAATGTTGCTGCAATTTCTGTGCTGTATGGGATGGTTATTAAACAGCCACCCGTGAACATATTTCATCTGAATATAACGTTGACTTTTTTCATAAAATCTAATACTATTTATTACATCCTGTAAAAACCTTAGGGCAATCCTTATAGGTGTTCACTTTGAGTGAACACCTATAAAAACTCTCCCTTGGGAAAATAAAGGTATAAGAATAGATGGCAACTACCTAAACCATCTAAGATTCGCCGATGATATAGCCATAATTAGTAGCAACCTAAACGAATTAAAGGAAATGTTGGAAGAATTAAAAGCTGCATCCAACGAAGTTGGATTAAAAATGAACATAGGGAAAACCAAGTTTATGAGCCCGGACGGGGCGAGCTCACTCTCGATCGACGGCCAAACCATAAAAAAAGTAGACAAATATGTGTACTTAGGTCACGAAATGAAGCTCGGCAAAGAAGATCAGACGGCGTAGATCGACAGAAAGGTTCGCATGACCTGGGCAGCATTTGGGAAACTGAGTTTTATCCTCAAAAACCCAGAAGTCCCTATAAACTTGAAAAGAAAAGTACACAATACATGAATACTACCGGTGATGTCATATGGGCTAGAAATTAGACCGTTAACCATCAAAAGCGCAAACAGACTGAGATGGTTGGACGACATATACTGCAAGGCAGGCAGAGGCTGGCAGCAACTAGCCCAAGACTGGAAGAAATGGAAAATAGAAGGGGAGGCTTACGTCCAGGAGTGGACACAAAAGGACTGCTGAAGACGAAGAAGAAGTTCACTTTGAGTGAATTTTTGAAAATCATCTTAATTGACATCTGACGTTTTATTATCCGACGATATCAATAAAACGTGCGGAGTTGTTGCTAATAAACAAGAGAAACAATTGATAATTGACAAAGCTAAAACAAATGCTAAAGAATGTTGTAATATGCGCCATTCAACGAAAAATATAATTTTTTACTTCAATATGATAAATAATCCGAAACTAGTGCCTGATTCACATCTGATTCCCTATATCTAGTATCTACATCGTTCTCTCCATATTTTTAAATCGCGATAAATATAAAAATATACACAAAAATAATAGAATATAGAAAAAAATATAAAAATAATAAAAAGCAATAAAAAAGTACGTGCGCGCGTGCGACGTTGATATCGAAAACCGAATAATACAATTTATTTGGCAGCTGTAGTCGCGCCGCGTCGGAAGAGGATGCGCGTTAAGCCCAATACGCGCAACAAACTTTATTCGACGCTCGCAAAGTTTCGTCCCAGATTCATGGCGAGCTGTGTACACGCGGTTGTGGCGCGCGCGCGCTCATTAAAAGTACGATTCGTTTCCATTAAGTGCACCGGGGGATGATCACCCCGGGGGAATCGCCCGCCCGGCACCGTGTACGTAGCGAATTAAGTCGTTAATGTCAAACACCTTGGCCGGCGGTCGTCCGAAATTTTGGAAATTACGAAGTTTAGTTACACACCGAGCGCCCGGAGAATGGGGAAGGGCTGATCCTCAGGAGCCTGCTTACGTATTCCGCTGGTAATTAGATTTGACACCCGAATTTCGGACGCACGTTTACCGTGTGCACGCTCGCGCATTACCTCCGACTGCCCTTGCGAATGGCTGCGCAAAATTGTTGCTTCCGGACTTCGAGCCAGAGTTCCGCAAGTAAACGCGCGACATCAGTTTTGTTCTCTCGAGGCTATTTCGTATTGAAAATGCCTCGGAGATGTTTCTTAGATGCGGACAATGCACTTACGCAATCTTATTCGCAAACGGTATTTTGCTTTCTTTCAATTCTATTCAGCAAGCTGGCATGAGGAATGAGATAAGATGCGGGTGAAAGATTGCCCGAATTGCCGCGTTTCAGCATTCGTATAGTGAGTTACAAATCTGTGAAATCGTCGCAATGAAGCAATAATATGAACGGAAGACTTTATCTCAAAGTTTGCATTTCAAAAAAAACATCGATTACTTTAAATACCGTCTGAATTTAGTCGAAAACGTGCTTCTCGTCCTAAACATATATAAATGCTAAAGTTAGATTTCACTGGTTAATTAATGTTGCATTAATGAACTAACTTTTACAGATAGAGTCTTCGTCAACAAACGCGATTTTGTCATATTTACATTCTCTATTTCAATGGATCCTAGTGCTCGAATTATTGTTCAGCATATTTTATATATTTTTTTATAAACTTGAATCTGTTTCGAATGAGAATTTGCTTACAAAAAATATAAAATTAAATTCGGTAACGATGGCTGCATACGAATTGTTGATGGAACAAAAATGTAAAAGTAAAAATATTCTGTGCTGGACGGCAACTCTTGTTATCACTAGTTTATTATTAGTTGTCAGTGTATTTTTAATTGCATGATATGTTTTTTAGTTACGTTTTTTTAGTCTCTGCCATGTAGATCGCGCAGTCATAAAATTGTTGGCGCGAAAAACGTTGCCGTTAAAACATTTCAACCACTTCACCGTAGTGCACGCGATCAAAGTGCGACAATGATTATCATTATCGATATAGCCCAGTTAATATTGAACCTATTTTCGAGATTCATAATATTTATTTATTATCAATTGTTATGAGATTTGCAATATTAATTTATCATCAATTGCTCGTTCAACTTTACTGAATAGGACGATGTTCTGGCTTTGCGTTGCGCATCAAAAATTTTTACGACGATGTAACGATATATCGCGAGATATATGGTACGGTGGCTACTGTGCGACGAGAATATATTTTTAAACGTATTTTTCATACGACCACTTTTGGTCCCGTCGAAATTGGTAATTCCTTTGAGCTACACTCTTGGAAGCGGAAGTGGAGAAGGAACTACCCGGAACATTATCATTTATATGAAATCCTTTGCGCGTCCTTATGCATAGTCATTATCCCGTCGCTTTTTACCGCTATCCCTTCAGGAGGAGAGCTTGTGGGAACGGCGAAAACAAGAGTAGGTCGATACACGTACACGCGCAAGGCGACAATCTTAATTAAAGGGTTGCTGGCTGGCCCCTGCAATTTTATTCGGCATTAATTTGAGCCAAGTTCAATTACACGCGCTTTAAGGCGACCTGGCTTTCCGCAGTTTAACGCTTACGAGCAAATTGATTAAAAAGCTCGGCGAAAATTGCGTGTCAATTGACGCGAAGTCTAACTAAACCCTGGCAAAACAATAATACGAAGTAGACAATTATCATGTCTGTTCTTTTAAATAAATTGATTTTTGCAGACGATAATTGGCACAATTATTCTGCAGAACTTTTATTATACAGGGTGGGCTTAAATACGTGGTACAACCGGGAAAGAGATGATTCTACGGCAAAAAATAAGTCGAAATGAATAATTTTAAAAAAATAAAGCTCTGTTTAAAAAAAAAAGACTTTGGAAGTTAATCGAATACGCGTGCACTTGACTAATATTAAAAAAATTAAAAGGACAGATTACGTTAGAAACAATACATTCTAATTTAATTCACAGAATACAACTTTATATACATACATTACCGTTCATAAGTACTCGGACTCCCTTAAAAATAAAATAAAACATATATTCTTGCGTAATTTTTTTTATTTTGGCAACATAATTTAATTTTTTTAACTATTAAAAGATCAAATTATTGTAGTTATGTTACCAAAGCGTCTTATTTTATTTTTTTAAGAGTACCCACGAATTTATGAATAATAGTGTATAACATTTTTAACAATATCTCAACTAAATAAAAAATAAATGTATAAGAAGTATAATTATTCTTCGTCTCACAAAAATCCACTAATCTATCTCAAAAGTCAACTAATTGCATTACTTAATCCTGATAGTAAACAAATCATACGGAACGTCTATAGTGAAAATTATTACGTCAAATATCAGTCAAGTGCACGCGTACTCGATTAACTTTGCAACTTTAACGTGATCTTATTCGTAAATTTATCATTTCGACTTATTTTGAGCCGTAGAATCATCCTCTTCTCACGTATTTGGGCCCGCCGCGCCGTGTGTAATACTATTATACACACACACATGCGCAAAGAAATATTGTACGTATGTGTCATAGATACTTTATTACACAACAATAATATTCAGTTCTCGCGGATAAAATCCGTCTACGGAAAAGATTTCGTGAAATGCAAATAGACTTGGAGTATACTTCTAAACATGTGTACTTTACGTGCATTTCTGCAAATATAAATTTTTCCGGTAAAATGTAAAGATCCGTATTTCGGGATGCACGTGGAAAAGCATCGAAATCGAGAACAGGATATAATATGATTTATAACGTTCCATTTGACAAAGGTATGTCGGTGAAATACCAAAAATATTATCACGCTCTCTCAAGAATCGATATCATTCCGACCTCAAATTACATCGCCGTATAAATAGTTATTCTGAGCTGACACATTTACGGACACTCCCGCGGAGCATAAAGTATTCGTGAGACTCATCAAGCGCAACGCTTTATTGTGGTATAACAGCCGGACGTAAGGATAAAACTTTTCGCGAGCTTTTCTTTATTTAAGGCGACGGAGTGTACTTTCTCCGCGTGAGAGGCTTTAATGCAACACGTAAGTACGACGACGATTTACTTCCCTCCCCGTTATATTTTTCTGCCTCGAAAGACAAAGCGCCGGTGTGAAATCTGAATATCTAAGGGCACGCGGAGCGCACAACGTTATACTCGGCGGCAGACGTGGGGTTATTGCATGTATGGGGGGTGCGCGGTGCGCGCTCCATCATTCTCGATCTCCGTATGTAAAGCGCATGTACGGGCTATACTTACACGGAATATCCGGCCTGTAATGCCGAGACTTCTGCGGATAGTATAAAGCGCGGCGCGTGGATAAGTGTATCCACGTAAAAAAACCTTCGACGATCGCGGGGTGTGTGTGTGCGGGATAATTTCGGAGATAAAATCCGAGAAATGGAAATGCGATACTGCCGCGGTTGGATTCGCGATCGAGCGGAATTTCGCTTGTGAAAGAACGGATTTATTGCGCGCGTCGACAGCCGGACGGGTTCCTATTTCGCGGTAATTCGAGAACTTGGTCAAGCAACACCCGGCGTACGTTGAAGCGAAAATAAGAGAGAGAGCCGAGAGGTAGAGCGCGCTTAAGGATAATAGATCTCCACCGAATTCCCATCCCTCTCCCCCCTCGCCCCGGCCCGCCGACGCGGGTTCTATTCAGAAATAGCGTTGCACAATGTTACGCGGATTAAATCTAATTTCGGTGGAATATTATTCGAGCGCTTAAAATCGGGAAAATCATGGAACCCGCGAGAAATGAGTGATGAATGCACGTGATATTGTTTATACCGGTGTGTAACACTTTTGCGAATCCGTAAGCGACTCTCCGTATGAATGTCTCCGTTTCCCATATTTGACGCCGATAACTTACTTAAAATTAATCGATGCCATAAATCAATGAGACGTGTAAAAATGCAAATGTATTCGCATGCTAATTGCTTGATTGTTAAATGAGGATTGTCGGATTAAGTTATAAAATATTCACGGAATAATTTCAATTCGGATATATACGGAATATTAAATAAACAAGAAAGTGTCGCTGTACCATGAAGCGCTGGTTAATAATGTTATTCGCAACAAAGTGCATTTGCGCGAGCACGGGCGCATTGTCGATCTCCATCGAATTCATACGAATCGAAGGTCGTTGGTTTCGATGATGTCGTTTTTCATTTAACGAGAATCATTGACGAGTGAAAATTACCGTCGATCTGACCACTGGTTGATTCGCCGTTTGTATTGGACCGAACTGTCCGTAATACGTGACGAAAAACTCGATATCGGCCGCCCTTTCACGCACGCTGCGCGAGACACGGGGGTAGGTACTCCAAGTGCCGTAAAGGCGATTGGCAAGGATGTCTGGCGCGAGAAGGTGGAAGACGAGCGAGTAGCGGTAGCTTGAATGCGAAAGAAGCTCGAGGAGCAAGTGAAGATAGAAGAGGAGGGTGAGAGGACGATATTATTCAGATCCTTGGCAGAAGCCGCCGTTGGGAATACTGCAACCGCTTTAAACCGACCGGCCTCTTTAAGGTTCCCCAGGCTCGTTTCGCGACGACTTCTCAAACGCGGCGCAGCCTCCTCTATGCAACGAAAAAAGGAGCAAGTGCTGCGGCGGCGGCTGCAGATGCAGGGATGGGGACGAGATGGGCAGGCGGGTAAGATGCCGCGCCGGAGAGAGACTGCGGTGATATAGATATATATGAACAGGATCCGTCGCGATTGGGGTGAGTCCTGCGCGACGAGGGAGCGTTCGCTAAGGAGAGACAGTGGCTCCCTGTGGTACACGGAAGGATCCTTGAATCCATTACGGCGGAAGCGGAAGACGGTGTATCCCGCGACGGATCCGCGGCGGTCGGCGCTGTATCGCGTCAAATGGAATCGGACGGCTTGATCTGGTTACTCGTGTCGAGTGTCGTGCGCCCGAGGAGAGGATTATACGCGATGAAGTCAATGATACGACGCGGCGTTGCGCCGACGTCCGGTGACAAATCTAGAGCGCTTATCGTGATATGAGCGTAATCTATCTCTCGGATCCATTGTACACTGAGAACAATGTTTTGTTTATACAAAAATACATTCTGATCATATCAAATAGAATTTCTCATGCTCTAGAATTTCTGGTTATCTCGATATTTTGCAGCTAGAATGTTTGATAAACTTATAAAATGCGTATAGTATAATATAGCGTGATGTATAATGGAATATTAATATACGTGTATTGAATATATGATAATATTTCGTTAAAATAAAATATTACCTGTTACGATATGTACACAATTTATTTGTTTCATGTATGGAAATAGATCATATAAGATACTGAGCTATCGTGTTCAATATTAACCCTTTGAAGCATACATTTTTCCTTTCGAACGATTTTTATGAAACTTGGTATTCAGGAGTTTTTTGGGACGCTGATACTAAATCCGAGGTAAAAAATTCAACATAATATTTGATGTCCTAGTAACCGAAAAATTTATTTACAATCGTCATAATACATTAGAAAGTATGTAAAAAAGGCAAAGAAGCGAATATAAAAAGGTGGCACTGTATAATGCCACCGTGCCGCAAAGGGTTAAATAAACGCAACTAATTTATAATATAACTATAAGTATCTCGTGAGTACCTTTCCGGCCAGATTTCCAATTTATGCAACCAGATTTTTTTCCGTGTAGAAAATAAAATCGATTGGATGAAAGTCGCACGTGTATTTAAGCGAAAGTACTTTCAATCGTGTAATTAAAATTGCACGTTATTTTAAGACATTTTATGCGGATAGGAATTTTCGATTTGCAACGCACGTCAATCTTGTAACTTATAATTCCGTGTAAAGGAGAGAGTTAATTCAAAGTATTAAATATAACACAATACTGTACCGTGTTGTAGTAAAACTTCAATGTCCATTGTTTTACATTTGCCCGTTGGTATTTTCGTTAATAAGATATTTGACATCGAAACAATAACTTAAAATTATTTTACGGAACTGAGTTCGTTGCATTTTGTTAAAAATATCCAGCTAAATGGGATTCTTGCACAAACATGCAAAATACATGAAAATAAACAATACAAAATGCAGTGACAATGTAACGAGATTGTACGAAATAACAGCAAAACAGATATTAACGAGAAAAAAGCATTTATAAGTACTTTTGGCTTGTGCACTATTACATTTACATATTAGCAACATTTTAAACACTCGTTATGAAAGTTTTTTCGTACGAATCATATACTCCATTAGTATATTAACGACATTAGTACACAAGTACGAGATAATATTATCCGAAAAATCAACTTAACATTCATTATATTATTTAATATCCATATTTAGTATCAATCTCATATTAGGATAATTATATATAGCCAAATTTATTATGATAAAATTCATCAAAGACAAATAGATACACTCGCTTATCGTATATTCGATAAAAGAAAATCTCACGTAAAAGCTCAAGGTAGCAATGAAAGAATGAAGTAACAATCGCTAGAAGCATAGAATTGATATGCACGTTACACGTAAAATACAGTTATCGTTTGCGGTGCAAACTGGCGATTTATTAGCGGAGTATTAAATCGAAAGCGTGCACCTAGTGCATTTTTACCGTTCTCGTGCTTCTCCCCCTCGTCTCGCCGGTGTGTCCACTTGTTTTTTACGTTTCGGTATCACCGTCGCGATACCAACGGTGCTTCTCCAACCATTTTTATTTGTTCCCCGTTCAAAAATTATACGTACGCGCCTGCAAATGAAATATCATAGCCGGGCGCGGCGCACTCACGGAAAGTGCCTGTGACGGTTTAGCACGGGCAGTTTGCCGGCGTAATTAGACTTTATTGCACTCACGGTAAACTGAATTAATTGGAAACGCCTGCGCGCTTTACAGCGCGATATTCAGTGAGATATCGCGGCGATGATTGGCCGAATTAAAAGATTGAAAATCTCGCCGCGGCGAGAAATACCTCACGCGAAGCAGAAAAAGAGAGAAATGAAGAAGCGAGAAGCGTCGAGTCTCTTTAAACGGCATATTTTAATAGGAGAACCAATAAACGCTGGAACCGACGCGAATATCGAGCGTCAAATACTTTTTACTTATTTATAATTGGGTGCGTATTATATGTATCCAGCATTTATTCTCAGACATATACAGGGCGGTCCTCGTAACGGTCGCCACGATTTTTAAGGCACTTACAATAATCTGACAAAAAAGTCATAAACAAAAATTTATCAGTTTCTAACCGACAACAAATTGCAATAATAAAAATTGACCAAACTTTTTTTTCATAAAAAAGCAAGGTCACCTTGAAATTTTTAAATGGAAACCCCAATTTTTTATTGCATATTCTTGTAGCTTACCTCGAGAGCTTTCCAAAAAAAACACTATAATTAAGTATTTTTTAAGAACTTTTGGAATTATAAGGCTTGAAGGTTCTAGTATTTTGACATAAAATACAAAATATCTTTTAAAACATTAAGTTTTCGGTAATGTTACCTTAATACTTTTATGCGCAGAATAATGAGACGCATGAATTGGTATGAAAAAAAGACATGGTTGCGACCGTTACGAGGACCACCCTGTATATAATTATATTATATATATAATTTATTTAAATATGTATTATTTTTAATTTTACTTTATAAAATTAATACACTGAAAAGTGTACTTTTATATCGTGTTTAAACTATGTAAGGATATAGATTAATGCAACAATATATACTTCTCTCCTTTTATTCGTACACTTGAGTTTAGTTAATTTATCACAATAAGAGAAATATACCAACCGTACGATGTAACGTGGGCGAAACGTATCCTCCTGAACCGAAAACGTGGTGAGAGGGAGAGCGAGGTTTAAGTAGTTATATAACTGGATTTTATTCTTAATTGACAATATTCTTTCCAAGTGATAAATGAAAGTTTCTTTGCCGCTCTGTTTTTACACAAGTTAAAACACAATTCTATACTTACATATTAAATGTAGCAACATTTAGATTAACACTACGTAGCGAGTTATGATGCACATTAAAAGCGATTTGCAGCTCTCAGATTTCATGTGCCTTGCTTCGTTAATCCCGTCGGTATAAAGGAGAGACTCTGCCATGGCTGTAATCGCAATCATATTCGCCTTACATCTTTTCTTCGCTCGCCGAATATCGATCAGCAAACTTCAGCACTTTTTTCAAGGTTTTTGTGATTGAATCGCGTCGAAGTAATTTTAGCATTTTCTCCTTAACTTTGTTGTGACATGATTATAAAAAAAAACGTGCCGTTTTCCAATAAAGTATATTTCCTGTTGATAATTATATTACAAAAAATGCTAATTTTTTTTTATCATACTTATTTAGCGCTAATCACAGTGATATCTGTGATTTGAAGTTAATGATAAAAATGTAAGTACGAGGAGTTAATCAAACGGATGCATTTAGCACAAAATGTGCAGCGAGAATACGAATTCACAATTCGCTTCTGTTAGAAGTATGTTGGTGAAAGTTTTTGCAACGAAACTGTGACAGAGTTGCTGAATGCACACTTCGCACCGGAACATCGTGATATTGCTACTAAAAATGCAAAGTTTCTCAACTACGCGGAACTGAATGATAATGGAAACTGAATAGAGTGCTGCGTCGACTGTCGATGGACGAAGTACACCATTTTATTACCGTTCGTGTGATAAATATAGCGTCGTGTTAAAGAATATCCGGTTATTAAGAAGAAAATGCCATTGTTTCAGACAAGTGACGGACGCATGCGTGAAAGTAGTAAAACTTTTTGAAAATCCAGAAAGCAATCGTTCTCTTCGCGTTTTATCTTAAATACGTAGAAGAAGAAGAAGAAGAAGAAGAAGAAGAGAGGATAGACTGTCGCCGAGCGCGCAAGACCTTCTTTCCTTCCGATAAATAATATTGTACCTCCAATGTACGCCATATCGATCTAAGCGGATTACACCTTCGTTTATGTATATCTATGTACAGGAACAAAATGAGGACCGCCAGCCGGACCACAAAAGAAACCGGCCCCGCCGGAATCGACCGATCGCTCTAATATTCTCTTTTAGTACTCTCTAATCTCGTTCAACAGTAACAATTAATAATAATATTATCATCCGCGCGCGACGCGGCCGGCTTTTGTGGCGGGCGTGCAACGGGATTTCGCTACGAGATATACGAGACTTACGACGGCGTGATAATTATTGTTTACCCCCTTACAAGCTAGGTCCTTTGTGTGAGTTTGTCGCTCGAGCGTCGTCATTATCAGGGCTGTGAGTCGAGTCAGGGCGGCGCAGAGAGGTCGGCATCTCGGCGAGGTATATTCGCTTCCTCTCTCACTCTCTCGGGATGTCTCCTTTAATATCTCCTACGCTTAAAACCCAGAATACGCTCTGCACGCAATGTAGCTGGAATTAGTGTTATGCGAGGAATTTTTAACGGCATATTTTTTTTATTTTCCAATAAAACAAAGTCCTGCTTCGTAGCGAAAAGAATGAGGGAGTGCCGAGGTAAAAGCGAGCGTACAGCAGTCGCATACCTGAATTATGCAACTCAGGACACCTTTATCCTATTCACGATGACAAATCCTGCGACCACTCTTTATTTATAATTGAATCTCTCGCAGCTAAGGGTCAGTAAAGCGGTATGAATTACGTATGTGCGGCGAATATATTTAAGGAACGATATTTCGCCCAATGTCAGAAAAACAAACGGTTATGTATTCCGAAGGATCTCGAAATGTTACATTATTCGCTTCTTACTTTATTTATCTCTCCCGGGAAATATGTGCGGGGCGAAATGTATCCTTCTAACGCTCGTGTCATCGTGCAGAGGTGCATTTGTACGTGCTAGAGCTTTTTGGCACGAAGAGCGCCGAGCTTAATCCGCCCTGACTTTTCTAGGACTACAAAATTCGACATTATCGATCTAGATCCGGTGAGTAGTTAAGCGCTTCACGCTCGTCCCAAATGAGAAGCACACTGATCCGCCCCTAATCCGTTACATGTTAATTAATAGCTTTATCGTAATTCTATTTCAATGTTACGCGCCCTACGATCGGTCTGCTTGCGCATGGACGAAAACACGAAGCGCAAAGACTTACACAGTTTACACGGTTCAATCGTCTTCATCCATACGTCTATATCAGAATCGCGAAATGTTTTGCGCAATCAAAACCAACTTGCATTTACGTGATGAATTCAACAAAGCCTTGATAATGTCAAGTGAATCGCGCGTGTCTGCGAAATTCACGGTTTACATTTCGTTCGCAGCAAGTTTGCCGCCGGTCGTCGGTGAACGCGAATTATTCGGAATTATTCGGATTAAATTTCGGTATCGCCGCAGAGATTTAAACTCTAATTATAAAACTCGCGCGCGAGCGCGCTATGCTTTCGGAATCGAATTCGGGTGTAACGTGCAATAATTGTCGAATGTTAATATTGTGATTCCGCTCGGAACGTTTCCGCTAATACGAATCGCGTGTAAATTCCGCGTCTGCGATCAATTATTTATATCTTATCACGTGTACGCGGCATAATCAACGAGCGCAGTCACGTCGTAGCGTCGAGAGCGCATCCCCATGCACGCGTATCCACACACAAACACGCACACACACACACACACGCATTATACACACCGACGCGCATTTGCGCGCACTCATCAATTTGGCACTTATTACGCGATAAATTATGTACATAGATTCATACTAATCGGGAGTGAAGCACCTCGAGGAGAAGTGACATCGCCGATTGTCGATCGGATCGCGCGCGATCGACGCCGGGCGTGCTTTGAAATGTTTATACAAATAATCAAAATGAAGATTTATACATTGAGCTATGTACAAGTCGTCTTACATCCTGCGCGCCGAATTTCTCGCCCCGTCAATCGCCGAACGCGAGGAAGGGGTTGGTTCTCCCTTCCCGATTTTCGCGCGAGCGCAATTCGGCGCGCCTGATCATGCGATTAATATTACAATTTATTATATAAATCTTTCTCACTTCCCTTGAGCACCGAATATGTCTTATCCCATGCAATCCTTACGTAAACACTCGATACAATAATACATTAAAGTATAAGCAATAATACTTTCAACATGTTTCACGATTCGCGTCGCACACGGGCAGCATCTGTTCGCCTTTGGATCTGCCTTCGGCGTATCGTCGCGGAATCGCACCCTTTGCGGAATTCGAGTCGGTGCGGATTAATCCCCTCGCAAAAAATAAGTTCAAGTTCGTTGTTCCGTATTTTATCGCTTGTGTAACATCGCGCCTTCCATTCTTATTTGTTTGGAGAACTTGCCGATGACGTTCTCTTCTTTGCCGATTTATACACGGAGAAAATTTTATATTAAAAATTACTATGTATGGCAGTAGCCGTGGACCATTGCTGGAATTATAAAAATTTTTACTATATTTTTCTATGGAAAACATAGTAAAAATAATTCCAGCAATGGTCCACGGCTACTGCCATACATAGTAATTTTCAATATAAAATTTTCTCCGTGCATCATGGATTCCTCATTTTCTTGACAATGATATGTTATTAATATCATATAATTGTAATTAATAATATGTTCGATTGGATCTACGCGCAAGCCGCGCAAAAGCGTCGACGAATAACTAATAAATATTGATAAGACCTTTTTGCGTATCCAGTTAAAGCGCGTAATTCTGATTTAATTTTATGTGGACCATATTCGCCCAATTTGCTTCACAATCAGTCAAGTGGAGTCTCGCAACTCAGTAGAAACGATTTAGCATGAAATACAACATCGTCCCGAGATTTACATACGAAAACATGCGGCACGTGATATATACGAGAGATTATGTTTTCTAAACCTCCGAAGATCATCGTTCACGTCCGCCATTATCTCGCATACCCATAAACAGTGATATTACGGTCGGTTAGCATTTCAAGCAAACCATCCCGTATACGTATACCTTGTTCTGCAAAATTTACGCGAAAATCTCAGTCAGAATGTCGAGCGTCTGGATTTTTTATGCGGATCTTCAAAATTCGAAGACTCCAGTACCAGGTTTACCTTTAATCTTCTCGGTACAATGACGTCATGTCGAAGAGATAACTGGCAGAATCCTCTTTATACGTCTTTTTCCGCGACTTCCGCGCTTTCCAAATTCGCGATTAATTGGCATTTGAGGGGCGGCATTCAGCGAGAAGGACGTAGCCGCGTCCGCGGCATCGCGTCGTGCGGCAACACAATAATACCACCGCGTATCAGTATGCGATTTAATATCCACGACAAAATACCGAGTGCCGCGAAATTTATAGCGGTATTTCCCGATAGTTGTCCGAACCGAATGACTGGACCGGCCAATTTTGTCGTACCAATCTGGCGATTATGAGGCGCTGCGGGCCGTAAAAGTGTGGACCACAGCCGGCGGACGGCCCGCGCCTCGTAATTCAGGACAATAGGTGCCCGCCCTGCGGGGTGGGACGAGGGGATGAGAGAGAAAGAGAGAGAGGGAGAGACGGGAACGACGCTAAATCGGGGGTCGGACAATGTTTGGCCGGCTAGGTGGTGCGCGCGGCGCGATAACCGGCAATACTTTTGCGGCCGTCATCCTATTATGAATGGGCCGTGTTAAACGAGGCGGGAAAAGCTCGCAAGTACATCGCAAAGTGATGATACAGGCTGTGTATAACAGGATCCTCTGTATATATATATATAACGACGCCTCGCTTCTCTCTTGGCCCCTTTCCGCTTCATCCCTTCTCGCGCTCGCCCTCTCACTCTCTCTCTTTCTCTTGCACGCGCGCGCGACGTAACTGGCCACCCCGTTATTTCTCGCGTTCCCTCTGTTGCACCTACGGTATACTACGATTTTACGTGCGTTGCAAGAGCGCGGCGCGTTGAAACAGCACTCTCGTTTGTGTCGCGCGGAAAATAAACACGCACGCGAAAAACGGTACACAGATAAAGATCTAGCTTAGGGGCGGACGTTACCCGCAAGGGCGGACAATTCGCGCGTGTCGACGTTCTATCTGTCCGACGCTGTACCGAAAGTATCGAAGTTTTGTGCTGCACAGCAATTTAGAATAAATCTTTCCTTGAAAGAAAGTCGTTAAGATGCCGATAATTCCTAGGTGGAACTCCTATATCTATGTAATTTTTCACAGTTACATAATAAACACGAGACTACAGGGTGGAATACGTGGTACAAGCGGAAAGGGGGAATTCTACGATTCGAAATAAGTCGAAATAATAAATTTTTTTCGGGCCCACCCTATATATCTAATCATTAGATAGAAAAGAAGGCGAAATCTTCTGATGAAGACTGAACAAGGCGTATTCACGCGAAATCAAAATACATTTCGGAAGATCTCGTAAAATTTCTAAGCGAGAAGGAAGACTAAACAAAAGGGGAGCAAAATGCAACAGATTGGGTTCGTTTGAGGACAACACTTTGGCGCCTCCACCCTATTACGAATGGTTTGCATTAAATGAGGCAGCGAGAGAGAGAGAGAGGGGGAGGGAGAGGCGGTAGGGAGAGGGAGAGAGAGCTTAGCAACTACATGGAAAAGCGAAGACGTGCGCCGCATATAACAGGATTTTCTATTTCGTCCCCCTTTCGCACGCTATCCCTCCCTCACCATTATCTCACTGTTATTCTATGATTTTGCGTGCATTGCGCTCGTTGGGGGTGGGGGGCAGGGAAGTAACATTGCGAAAATACGTCACGCGCGTTGTACGTTGCAGATAAAAAACCGGCTTGGCAACCAATTTCACGTAGCGGCATCGTATCACACAACCGGCGCACGTCAGCAAATTTAAGGGGCGCCTGAATCGTAAGGAATTCGGTATAACCGGCCGGGAAAACGCTACCGTATCTCGTAGCAATCACGTGAACACAATAACGTGATATCACGATACAGTCCAGCAAATGACCGATAAATCCATGCTTACATTTATATAAAAACAGAACTGACGTCTTTAAAAAAAAATAAGCGCGTAAGAAGATATCGGTCTTTAATGTATCTATGCATCGATCTTTAACAATGTATTTATGCATTAAACTGCTTGTTTAGATGTAAAAAGTAAAATGGAATGGATTAAATGGATTAATGTATGTAAACGCTTGTAAAATCTGTTTGCGCCCTTCGGCAGTCACAAAATTTCTTGAACACGCGAGTTTCGCGGATCCGCGTTTACAGTCAAATTCTCTGGTAATAGCTTCGAAGGCAAACTTTCGCGTCGGCAGCAGTTAATCGTTCTTACATCTCTCGAATCGCGATCGCTTTTCGTGCGGAAAATTGCGTTCTCGCGCGACGAACGGAGCCCGTTAAAGCAAGGACAAAAGAAAATGAAAACAAAACACCGGCAGATTGAATTCATTCGGAGACAATACTTAGGCGGTCGTAACCCGTTACGGACGGATCGTAGTAAACTGGGCGTGAAATGCTTTGAGAGTGCGGAGAATTGGAATTACATTTTATCGCAGCTACGCGAATCGATATGGAGAATGTCAATCCACTGAAAATAAACATTGCTAAAGTGCATTCGATCGGATGGCACGTTGCTACGCATGTATATGTAAAATCGCGTGTAAGATAAATTACCCGCGCGAAGAGATTCTGCTTTTTACATCGCAGATCTATCTGTTGATGTCTAATGTCACAAACGCGACTTGCGTTGTTCGGATATTTCGATACCGAGCGGCGCAAATGCATCGGGATAGAAACGACGGCGGGAGGGAGGGATAAATGGCACACGAAGAGGGTTTTCGCTGAGCGGAACAAATATCACAAGACGCGCGAGTCGTCACGGCAGAAATTACAACGTAAAGGTACTTTTACGTAATGCAGAATAAATGTTTTCGTTGGGACGAAGGTAAATCTTTGCGGGCGCATTCGGGCAATATCGCAGGGGACGAGCTTTTCTCATGGAAATATAATACATTCCACGCTGGATATGACGACAATCGTTTAAGCTACATTAATAGTACCGGTGGAAGCACTGTGCATTGTAGCCGGTACAACGGAGATGTTTAAAATAGCTCTAACATCGCAACAAGCAGCTGATACGACGAAAAATTATAACGGCGCGTTAATAGCAGATATGACGATATGGTTACTGGCGATTAGATAACGGAGATAGCTGATGAAAATTAATGGTGTTTAACTCGCGATGCATACAATTAATATGAAAGATAATATTTGTTTTGCGCCGTTAAAGCTTGAGTTTTGAATATTGTTAGTACGCTACGTAAACGATTTCAACCCCCGAGAGATTCGAGAATTAAAAATACTTCATGCTAATGCCGCGGTATATTAAACTCGTTCGTGAACATTACTTTTCTTCCCCATTGCATAATTGCGTAATAAGGAGGATACGAAGTACATCGTAAAGTCCAACATTCGCTATTGCCTTTCTTCCTTCCCTCTTTGTTCTAACAGGAAAATGTACGCGGAATAAGCTCAACATTAAGGAAAATAGATTCTAATGTCTATAATTAAAGGGAAATTAGGACATCGCGAAGAACGTGATTACATAGAATATGGAATGTAAATTCTGCCGTGGAGAACAGGATTAATTTAGCTTCGTAATGTAAAAATCGATAGTTAACTTTAAATTCCTCGCTGTAGCACATGATTAAACGAACTAACAAAAATGTAAATAAAACTGATAATTTTACAATACATTAAAATAGATATAGAGAAACGTTAAATGTCGACGTATTATCTGGTTTGATGAAACTTGGAAATCAATATTTCAATTCTTTCTGAAAATCAAAGCTGGATATTTTTATTTAAACGTTACAGAATTCGACAAACATATTCGCAATTTTGAACATTATTAAAATAACACATCTTGTTTTGATCTGCGTTGTTTCATTATAAAATCTGTATGTAAAATCTCTATTTATGAAAATGTAATTACACTACAATATTGTAAAAAATATTAAAAATAAAAATAAATACGCGTTTATTAAAAAATTCTCTGGCAATTAACTAGAAATAGATAGCAAAATATTGTTTTTCGGTTCATTCCGAGAGTGTTTTATTCAAATAGAAATGTAATTAGAATTCTGATTATTATCTAACGTAAAATATTAAGTTATTAATTAAGTCGTCCTGGATGGAAATATCTCAAGAAGTCACAGCTGATAACTTTCATTCAAATCTAAGATAAGTTAATTCCATTTCGTTCCATAGTCTTCGTAAAATTTGTAATCTCATATCCACTTACAATTTCTTGGAATTTATTTGAAGTAAATATATACTTTTCGATCAAGATTGCAAATATAATTAAATGTAACTTATCGATATTTTATGCGTAAAATGCGATGCGCTTTTCCTCGTATGAAACGATTTCTTGTATATTACGAATTCTTTGCAATTTTGATCGAGCACGGTAGGCTTTAGAGGAAAAATTCGTGTACGCAGCAATTTTTAGAAAAATGATCGCACAGACCCGAGATTTTATTGCTGCCCCTTCTAAGGGCGAGGCTCCTTAAAGGAGCGTCTTTTTACTGTTGCTATAATGAATACGGACATAAATTCCCGTCGAAACGAAGGGCGTACCAAGCTTTCCGATTTAATACTTAACAGCCTCATAAAATGTACCTCGCTTTAAATTTCAGCGGATCTCCGTCCATAACGCAAACGTAAGATAGCCTTAGATTCGAGGACGTTGCTTTTCTATAAAACGAGATATTGATTTGTACTATTTCCATTTCTAAAGGGAACGCGTATATATAAATAACTGAAAATAGTATAGTAATATATATATATATATATATATATATATATATGTAACGTATATGCATAATATATAAATTAACATATAAATATAAAGAAATACCTACACTGAGAGAAAACGAAATAGTTCTGGCAACTATAATTTGGCAACTCTGAAATTTAAATAGTTGCAACTAGTTTTACGAAGTAATAGGAACTAAAGTAGTACTGAATACTATAAAAAATATAGTCACGCTAACTACATTTGTGAACTATTAATTGATAGTGAAATAGCGACTCAACTATAATTACACAGTTATATAGACTTCATAATACAAGTAAGATATGACAACAACAGTTTAGACAAATATTTAGACAAATATGTAGTTTATCCAACGATTTACTATAAATGGTTAATATTACTATGTTTTCTTAGTTCATATAACTTATTTGTCGTTGTGACTGCAACTTTATAGCACATAGTTGAGGCGCTAGTTGTCCACAAATTTCTAGTTGCTGATACGACTTTTTTCTCTGAGTGTATCGAAAAATGAGATATAATTAAATGAAGTTTCTATATCGTCACAATCTTTGAAATCATTAATAATTGGAAAAACTTTATTTAACTGTGAATGCTTCAGAGGGGGATTAAGACATCCAGATTGAATTAGGCACGGTATCATCCGTAAACCGTCGGTCGACGATTTATCTTTCAAGAAAAATAAATGAGTGCGCGTAATTGCAAATGAGGGCATCGCGTTTTAATGGCAATTAACTTTTAACAGGCTAAAAAAAATAAAATCCCGACGGTACACATCCGCGACGTGAGCGGACACGCGACTCACTAGCGCAGAATGGACCGTTCGCGTCGCGATTTGTTCGTGGGAAAAAAAAATCGTGTTTAACGATATCCAACCTCGTCCGCTCAACGTATCGCGCGGTATGCGCATCGGGATTGTCGTTTCGCGAACCGTAATACACCGGTCCAAAAACGCATCATTCGGAATGCATACACGGCGCGCGCGATTGTTGACAATCGCGGTGGCGAACGCGTATCGGCAAACCGTTGTATTTTCTGTTTATTAATGTCGCAGCCTCACGATTAATTCAGCTATCCGTTCAGGGACGTGCGATCGCTTCTCAGAATTTTAAACTAATATGATTTTGAAACTTTAAATATATTCGAAGAATATACCTTCGCTCCGAACAGTTATATTTTAACGATTTTAATGATGGCCCGGATTCAAATTTCTTGTTTAATGTATGAAGCCATTCAAAATGAACTAGTAAATTAAATATCACAAGTGCGAATAATTAATGAAAAGCTCCCTGTTTAACTCGAAATTGGTTTACCTTATTTTCACGAGACTCTATTTCCGCGCTTAATCAATAATAAATTTCTTGAAAGTTTCGACGAAGGGTGAACCTCTTTTAACAATCTTAACAAATCGGCGGGTACTCTCGATCAAAATTATCCTACAGAATGGCCACTTGTGGTAGTCACAAGGTCTTAAATTCACGTTTCATTGATATCTAGACAGAGATCCACCCCTGGGGTGCGTCCCTCTGTGGACCGCGATCGCCACCGCGGTAATGCGCGCGTATCGCGATATACAAATATACAATGCATCGACCGTATATATATATATATATATATATATGTATATACGTATATGTGCGATACATAATCGCGCGGAGTGCGTATATAAGCGGGGAAACGCGCGTGTGCGCGAGTGTAACGACGTCACCGAGCAGTATCTCTGTTACGCCTGGATTGCCGTGGACTGTGGCCGCGCTCACGCATCGCTTAACATAATCCCCTATTCGACCGGGACTACATAGATTACGGAATGATACCTCCGACGGGTGCTGTACAATTATATCGGCGCGGTATTGTATATTCCGGCGTCGCGATGCGCGTGAGCTTCGCGCCACGCGCGCCTGCATTTCCGGAGAGAGATCGAGATAAAGGGGTGGTCAAGGTGTTTCGATATTCAGATGGGTGATCTCTACGAGATCCAAATCCAGACGTTACCGAAGCGAGAGAAGAAGAGCTGTTGTTGAGAGAGAAAGATGTGCCGACGGCAAGGGCGTCCGCAGGATTTTTTCCAGGAGGGGGGCATCATTCAAAATATTACTCTTCCAGAATTAGAATACTCTTATAATTTGAAATTTATACACCTTTTAAAATTATAATCTATGGATCAGGACAAAGATCGACAAGGTTAGTACAACTTTGCCTTTCCTTTATTTAAAGGGAGAGCAAATGCTTAATTTTTTGCTGATTCCAGGGGGGGGGAGGCAAATGCCCCCTCTTGCCCCCTCCTGCGGACGCCCATGGCCGACAGCCACGGTTCTTTCGGACCAGATCGATATAGTCTATTCGACGAGAATCATATTGCTACAGTAATTTCCCAAAGAAAGTAATATGTCGCTGTTCAGCACTTATTAGCAAAAGAAAGCTCTTTTTTTATCTTGGGAATTAAGAGTCAGGAAGTCACGCGCACCCAGTATTCTGTTAAAATACCATCGGGTTCGTGCAGCTTCGCTATTCACATTCCGTTTCTCCGTGAAGGTATTCATCGGCCATACGCAGCCGGAGTTTTTCGTTTTTAAACTAACACGAGGAGTTTCGGTGTGAAATTTTCCAGCCAAATAATATTTTTATCTCATTAATTTTAGAGCTTACTATACTCGATTTAATTGTACATGTAATTAACAACTTCTGTTCAGAAAATATTGTAATTTATAACTGTAATTGTTACTGCAAAACGTAATTGTTAAATAAAAAAATGCACTATGCGCGTAATCAAGACTTAATTGGAACATGTTAAATATAAAACTTCAATTTTATGCGGCTCTGGCGTAAAAAGGCTACTAATAACGATAACTAGAATAACAATTAGCGTAAAGTACCGGAACGCTGAGGCTTTGATATGTACAATGGCGCGTGAAAAGAGTAATGAATGAGGAGAGCGGAAGGCAATTAACTGCCGCGCGGAGACTTCCGGCCAGAGGGAAATGTTGCCGCGCCTCACACGTTCATTTCTTTATATATAAAGTAATTTAATTTTACATCCGTATATTAATTCAATACCTATTGTTCTTGCGATAGAGATCGTACATTTCGAGCGCGCTTGTAATTGCACAAAACGAGTCTTTTATAGCAATAACCGAGACTCATTTCGTTTAACGAGTGCACATAGTTATGGCAGCTAGATGAGACTCATAACCTTCAGGTAATCAAAAAGAAAGATATAAATTATTTGTAAAGTCGCTTCTCTTTGGAACTATGTACACGCGAGAGTTACCTTACGCTGTAATTTTAATCGAAATCAGTCTTGTACGCGGCATCTGTATTAAGTGGCGGCAGTGGAAATCGTTACAGGCATACCGGTATTGAGAACGGAAGAATTTCGTAGAACATTTAATTGGCGAATAATAATGTTCCGACGTATGTGATAATTAAAAATTGCCAACAGCGCTTTAACGGCAAAATGTATATATACACCCTTAATTAAACGAGGAGGACATTTAATGAGAATATAGAGTATTCGTTAATTTTCACGAGGCAATAATATGTCGTCACGACGGATCGGACATTCGAAGTTGATATAAATTTTATCGGACAATAATGTTCCCTGATATCTGCAATAAATTTAATTTTGGTCCATGTATAACTGACAACTTGCGCGCAATAAAATTCGTACAAAAGCGGCGCTCTGTTTCTTGTCATTTGCGTTATCGTACAAAAGTCCGCTTTTACAAAATGTCTGTGTTTTTAGGAATGCATTGTAATGCGCGACGCCTACATATTTATTCGCGCGTACGCGGCATACGATTGAGATATATTTCAGTTCTGACGTTTCACCTCGTAATTCCACTATAATTTTATTAGAGTTTTTAGTGAATTTTTGTCGAAGGCATGCGAGATTATACATAGCTTTTTTTCGGTCCACGAAAAATTCTCGATGACTCTTACGTCATCGTCGCGCTTGCTATTTCGAGGAGTCGTGACCGCGCCCCCGTCATTTTTCACGTGCCGAGGCATTAATCAAATTCCCCTCCGGTTCTGGAGAGATTTCTTGGATGTTTCCTCATTACGTATAACGTGTTGGTCTCGAGGTGCGTTGGTAAATCTACACACGTCGAGAAAACGCACAATTCTCTCTGATCATTAATTTTATTATTCTTCTTTTGTTATTTTCACATTACGGAACAACGATCCTTGAGTATAAACTGAAAGAAATAATTATCTGGTTGATTTAATTCGACACACGATATTCGCGACATGAATGATCTGTCAGAAACGTATATTAAAACAAATGGAGCAATCTCCACGATTTTCGAAAGTATCACACGTGACACACGTATAATACTGTATATGCGTTAATTATTTAAAAAAGTGGAATTCGTGGAACCACAAAAACTGTCACGAAAGATATAATGTTATGTAACTCAATAAGTGAAATTTATTCGAATATTATCTCATCTTTGATTAAAATTATCTCAAGTACTTTCAAGCGTCACGTCGTGATGCATTAATATTTAGAGCTTATTGGTATCACGACTTGTCGATTAATATTATATCGGCATCGTTCGCTCTTTCCAGCTGTCCGTTTAAATTTTAAACTTCGGTATAGCTGAGACCAAGCGGAGCACACAGTAGCTTATCGATCCCGCGCGTGAAAACGATTTCCTAGAGAATTATACGACGTCCATAACGAGGAACAGACTTTATCGAGCACAGCCAGGTATTTCAGCGTATTATCTGCGGGAGGGCCGTTTAATAAGAATAAAATTACGTGATACTTCGCTGTCGTTGTGAAAATCTCCCAATCCGATTCGCGACGATCGACCATTCGATCGGTACGAGCGCGGTACATAAAGCAAAATCGGAATCCATTTCAAATCGGAATAGATTAGTGTCTATCGGTCGTAAACCAGTTACCCGTTACCAGTTACCGTTCGCGAGCACATTTCCCGTCCATCAGGGCTCCGTAATCCGTGTGCGCGACGCGGCTCCGCAAAGAGCGCGCTCCCCGCGAAAGATACGCGACGATATATTTTAGGAACCAGCGTTCCCCCGGGCCCCTCTCTCCTCGTGTCGTCGACGACGACCCCCGTCTTCGGGGTGAACGGCGCGACGGTGGTTCTTTTCCTGCGACGGACGTCTTAATTCGCTGTCTGCGGTACGTAGGGGGGCATGTAGGGCCCCGTGAGGATGTACTGCACCGCCACGACCATCAACTGCGGCGCGCTCCATCTGATGATGTATGCGCTTCCTGAAACAGAAATGCATTTCGCGTGTTACTCGGCGCCGTTATGCACGAGGCTTCTACGTGCGCGAGTTTATATATACGGGGTGGCCCAGGTGCGCCGCGGTTCCTTTTACATGAGGTGTCTTGGATTAATGCGGAGGTCATATTTTCTTAACCTGGGGTCGTCGGTTCAGTAGCACTCCGATCGTGGGTAAAAATTTATGAATTCTGGCGAATTGAGTTTTAGTGCTGCTTATTTCAGGGCTCTTTTTTGTTAAAAAAGATAAAATAAAAAAGAACTGTCCTCGAGTCATGTCATGAAATTCATGGTACTGTGATAAGGACATCTCGCGAGGACACCCTGTATATATTAGATGATCCACCTGAGACTGCCACCATTCTTCTTCACGCAAAGAGGAATGTGGGTGGGTCCCTATGGAAATGCCGTTTCGACCGTTTAACACCCTCGCTCCTACATTTCTTCTCGCCTATCTACTTTAACTCGAGAACCTCCGAGCTTTTTACATCATTTTTCAAAACAGTACCTTCTTTATTGCAATTTTCGGGTGACAGAAATGTTTCTGCTTTCCTCGATTCAATTTGAATTTCTGATCAGAAAGTCGCTTCTCGTCGAATTGGGAATCGCCAATATTCCTTATTGATCGTTCCATTTTTGCTATTCGGGGGTTTCAATATAACGACACCTTGAGAGATCTATAATTCTATGACTAAAAAATGACGAAAAGAATTTTTTAGTACATCGATACCGGTTTCTAAAATATTGACATATAAAAACGGTAGTTGTACGGAATACTGCCATGAACATCATAATGATAAAGTATCTATTCGTTTAAACTTTTTCTAATATTACAAGCCGCTTCAATGTAGAACATTTGTAAAAAATGTATGACATGTATGCTGTATAAATCGATGAAATTGAGATAATAAAGAAATATTAAATTTCAATGTTACATCTGTAGTATCAATATTTGTTTATAAATTATAATGAATTATTCGTCCCTATTAGAGGTGTCATTAGGATGTTTTGTCGTCAAGTTAATAAGTCATCCACCTTTACTTCCATTTTAAAACCAACTGAACGAAAACGTCATCCGCGCAAACACATCATACCGTGCACTTGCAAAATATGTTGGCCGTAGTATACGTCGGTGTCACTCGCTGGTACGATTTGCATATCTCCCTCTACATTCATTTACATGCTGAACGCACGAAAAGACTGTACTTCGCTCCCATAATATCATAATATTAACGCTTCGTGTACATTTTAACGCGATTCGAAAAGCGCATATAACACCCTATCGCGGAATCGGTTGAAAACGCGCTGTAAAATATTTTCAAGACGATGCTTGAATCTGCGACGTTAATTTCTCCGAGGCTGCGATCGGGTTGTAAAATAACGAGCAATTGCGAAGGCGTACTATTAAGGCGAATAATTTATATCGTGAACGCTCGGGAAATCAGTAGGGCGTCGCTAATAGCTCGCAGTTCCCGAGGGAGCTTACGATTAATCTGATTAATCAGCTCGATATGTGTCGATAATTAATCACACGCTACGTAGGATTAGATGTTTGGATTAGGTATTCTTAATGCAAAACCCCTTTACATCGTCAAACAGTGTAATCTGTAAGCACGTTTTTTTCCTCGCACAATTCTCAAACGTTTATCTCTCGGTAATTAAATTGACCCCGAGCAATCTCTCTTCGATGTGAATTACACGTTCCGTGAATAGAGCGGGTCAAAGCATTGAAATCTCTCGTTAAAGTATTAATACATGGCAGGAATGCCCATCTTAAACCGTGCCCATACATCTCGTTTAAAACATTACATCTCGTCTCGTTAGATTTCGTAAATTTGACTTACACCAGCTGCAGGGTAAACGGCTCGCTTAATCTCTTCTTTTGCGGCCAGAATTCTGACCGCTTTACAAAGCTCGTTATCTTGGTAATTACGCGCGGGGGTAGGTTGAACGGCGGCTAGAAATTGGCCGCGCGAAACTTTAAATCCCGTTTAGAAATTTCACGGTCTATATTTTCACAATACCTTTCGACCGGATCGACGCGCGTGTGCGAGTTCGTGAGAGAAAACTATATGCAGCTTGACTCCGCGCGCTACGAAAAGCGGCTGAGGACGCACGGGGAGGAGAGGGGTGGGCTTCTGGATAAGCGAGAGAGACCGGAGTTTCTAGCGGAACTTTTCGTCCCAAAATCCCCCGGGTGTGTCTCGAGTGCCATTCCTGATCCTGGCCTCAGCCAAGCGAAACTACAGCGGAGAGATCTCTTTGCTTTTTCGATAGACATGCGCCATCGGGATGCACCGATGCGTTCGTCGGGATATTGCGCAACGCTAGCCGGGATTATCCGAAATGCCATTCGAGTTCCTGACATAATGCTCGCGCGATTAATTGTAGAGAATCGTCCGGGACCTCCCGCGTGGCGTTTCCGGTTTTAACGCGCATGTTGCGAAATATCTCTTAAATTAATTATAACTGTGAAAGAAAAAAAAGAGTTTATCGTTTCATCTTCCTCTTCCTTTAAGTCTTACAGAGGTAGAAGTATCTGTACAAATTAAACAAATACGAATTACTCGTAAACAACACAAAATAAAAATCATAACGATATCTAAGAACTGCAAACGTAATTTATAAAAGATTGCATTTATCAAGCGTACGATTCTATGTAACGATTCCAATTTTGGAGAATCGCACCGAGTCAAATCAAATTTTACGACAAGAATTTGTGGAATACACATGAGCACATCGTATAAGTAAAACAACACATGACGCACAGAATGTACTTTACGATATCTGTCTCAGCTGTCTCTGCGCAATATCGACAAGAGCTTTTTCCCAACTTAATGCCTACGCATTTATTCAAAAGAGTATCATCCACTGTCACATGTGTCTCATTGTTATCACCCCAAGTCAATAATGGTTCTCCGAGGCAGCCTGTGTGTCACGGCTGCGATAATCTCAAATTGGTCACGGTAAAAAGAGCGGAAAAGATGCGGTCGCCCTTTCCCCCAAATGTTTCCATAAGATTTTATTTACGTTGCGGTCCCTCTGATTTATCGTCGATTCGACTCACGCATTCGCGTTCGCGCTCACGCCACTATATTTCCCCGTACGAATCCGTACGGAAGTGTATACCGGGAAATATATCGGTCGTTCCAGCGCACCCGTAGATGCAACCGGGAGGGGGTAGGCGGAGGGAGGGTGCCGCCTGCAGGCTTCTATCGTGGACACAGGACGGTATAACAGATTACTCCCTATCACGTCCAATATGTCAAGCCGCGCGGACGACGAGGAGTCAAGCATTATATTGCAAAATAAAATGGCTCGCGTGGCGTCCCGGTGCATACACACCGCGCCGCACCCCCGATCCCCGATCCCGGACGTGAAATATCGCGGTGCGCCGGTCAGGAACATGATGTGCGTATTATTGGCGCTTTCGTCGAAGAATTATGCATTTTTTCATGTTGCACATCCTCGCCATCGTAGACGAAGAAAGATCGTCTCGCCGGTTGGCCGGTACCAGCGTGGTCCCGAAGATTTGACTAAGGGCGGTATTCATAGTCCGTTCTTATTTTAAGCCTAGAAGGCAAATGTGGGGTTCCTTGTCACCCCAAACGAAATTCAAACTACGCTTCTGAAGTAGCCACCCAGTAAACACCAACTAACAGTAACAATGTAAAGCAATGTTATATTACATTTACATTGTTGAGTGGGAAATTATAACATTGATGCAATGTTACTGTTAGTTGGTGTTTACTGGGCAGGTACACTTTCGGGTCCGGACCCATACCATAATTCAAAAAACAACATGTTATATACATCATCATTTTCCTCATTAAAAAACGAAGAAAATGCATTATTTAACTATTAATTTACTGCTGATAGAAAGGATTAAGACATCCGAGAAGTTTGGGGTGCCGTACCACCCCACTTTTGCCTTTGAAGCTCAGTAAATTCAGTTTTGCCTTCTAGGGTTAAGACAGTCTTAAGTAACGTCTTAAGACGCTATTACGACTCTGTGATTGGTTTGCGACATCTTAAGATTATGCTTAAGACGGTCTTAAATATAAGAGCGGACTATGAATACCGGCCTAAATCCGAGAGCACGCCGATGAATTTTAACGCGACGCGCGCGATACTGATAGGTGTCACAGGCCGAGCGAAGACATGGAATATGTTTTCGGTTACACAAGGCTGATCGGAGCGAGGCGTTGTGTCTTCCGTGTTATCGTTCGGCAAATTCACCTCGAAGTAAATACCGATCAAGTTTCAGCGCCACGTTCGTGGATTGAGATTGAACGGGCGAACGTTCCTTAGCGCATGATATTAAAACTGACGTTTCGACAGTTGCTACAATGTTACAGAATATATTCATGTAATAAATAAACAGTTGCGCACGCACGTTGTCAAAAGTATCGTTCCGCTCGCCATAAAATATAGTCCTGTCGTGGCATAACGTCAACAAATATTTATATTCACGCGACCGCCGCGCGGCGTTACAGGACGCAACATTGTAGTACACGGGCGAAATGTTTCCGCCTGTAACGCTCTTCGTCATTCCGCATCGTTAACTTTGCGCCGCGCCTTCGCACGTCGCCGCGTTATCAATCTATTTTTCTCGGCGCCGCCGTCGGGCCATCAGCTTTAAGAGACGTGCCAGGGGCCGGTATAACGTTCGACGGGCGCGGAAATGAGGTCGAAGGGAATAAGGGGGTTATTGAGTTAGCGGTGTATATCGCCCTGCGAAGAACTCCCCGTGAAGTGCTGTGATAGTCTCGGTACGTGGAATTTGCGACAGTTAAAGTTGTCGCCGACGTGGCCCATTTTTAGAACGGCCCGTATCCACACAGCGCATTTAAGAACTTGACGTAAGGAAGGCTGTAGAACGAATTTTTATATCGAAAAAATTTTCATGTCTCGAGACTATCGATGACGTTAAAAGTGGCTGCGAGTATCGCTCGGATGCTTACGACGCACCAAATGTTACTCTCTAAATTTCTTGGAGTGAAATCTCACTCCAAAGAGTGAATTTTCACTCAATTCACTCCAAAAAATTTAGAGAGTTTGGTACATTTGGTACATATCATTAACTAACGCTATATCATTACTTTGAATTATTAGTTGCTTTTTGAAAAGCACGTTGATATGCTTTCGAGCAATACGAGTCGTAATTCATCGAGTAAACAAGCCGCAGCGATTGTGAATACGGCAATGACAATAAAATTAACAAACGGAAAACAAGTGGCATCAATTTTCAATTTAATTACGAGCCATTAAATTAATGTTACCCGACGATGATGAAATCCGCCCTGGGGACCGCGTCGGGTTTCGCAGAACGATGCACTCGAGCGATCGCCGAACGCGGACGAGACGAGTTCACTGGTTGCAGATTAAGGCGGAGATACGTCAGGGTGTTACGTGCAATCGACGATACACGGCAACGTCTTTGTCTCCCCGGCTGCTCGAGATCAAGATATATTCGGCCCGCTTCTTCGTCTTTTCGCTTTTCGCATCCCCGACGGTGTCTTTAGTCTTTTCCCCCGGTGCGGCGCGGTGCCACATTCCTTCTCACATATCAACCGCGCATTCATTTATCAACCCGAGACCCTGTCGTCCCCTCCGTCCACATGCGGATGTGTAAGTTTATACAGCCGGGTCTAAAGACGGCATTTGTATGTGGGCCGGTTAAGCTCGATCCCATGCACGCGGAGGTTAAGACCATTTGCGTCTTGGGAAATCGGAGTGAAGATACTCGACGGTTCTGTCGACTGACCCTCCTACAACGGGGGAACAAATTACCGGAAAGTAGAGCGGCGTTATTTTCGGCGTATTGCGTACATGGTGAAGGGAGGATATATGATGATAGTATAGTTACAGCAATTGCCAAATTACTTGATATGATTCAGATACTTGATATATAAATTTAATAATGTATATTAATTAGATAATATATTTTGTAATGTCAATTGATATTTCATACCGATATTAACGATATTAACAACAGGAAGAAGATTGTGTAAAACGGAGAGACAAATTGTTAATCCGTTTAGTGGCTGATCCACATTTTAAATATGTTATCGGTTTTTTGTTTATTGCAAATTTTTGTTCCGATTTTCATGCCACCGCAATGTTTCGACATTCGCATTTTGCTTGTGGTCACTTTGCCTTTGCGCATGCAGTAAATCCAATGATATCGTTACGCTTAATTCAATGTGACAAAAGCAATGTAACTAAATTTTGCTCAAAACGATATCATCCGGTTCCGTTGAAAAAAATATCACTGCAAGAACGCGCGTGTCATACGGGTCAGCGCGACTTCATTACACACGTGCGAGATGCCTTAGTGACGGGAGATTAGCTTTCTGACATTTCGGATATGTCGGCACAAACGATGCGATATATCCTGTGCGACAACGCTGCCGGGACAACACAGTTGTACCTCAACAAATTTTATTCGTGATAATTTGTGACAAGGAAGACTAATATCTTGCGCTCATGCGTTGGCCACACGTTCATTTATCACCACGCGCAACGCGGCGGTATGGGTGACTAAGCGTGGCATTTGTACGCCACATAAACGGCCTATTATGATTAGATGAAAGAACAAATATTCCTACCTGTTAAATAGCTGTTCTTGGATGAACTCGGACCGTTCCGCGTTGTCCGAATACTTCCATGCAGTGCATTAGCGAATTGTGATACTCCATATTCTATATTCTTTTCCTTAGGAATACTTTTAGAATGTTTGTTGTTCCGTGAAAAGTGAATTGTTCAAATCTGATATTTACACTGTTGGAAAATTTGTGTACTTTTGTGAAAAAATTTGCTGGTTAAAGTTTTTGTGTTAAGTAATCAACATATGTAAATTAAACACATGTCTGCTTTGTTAACTGAACTTAACAAATATAAAATGTAATTATTAAAATGATTTTAAAAATATGTTAAACGTACAATTTGCACGTATTTATTAAATGTGTTAAAATTTACAGAAAAAGAGTGTTGATTTTACTCTATATAATAGAAGTGGGGATGACTGCGTGTTACTTATTACCATTCTTATATGAAAAGAACATTTCCTATATGTTAATTTCATCATAAAAGTTATGTTAATTGTACAATTATGTTAATTGTACAATTAACTTTAAATTACGATCAAAATTACATTTCTTTTTTGTTGAAATATTAACATGATATCAGTGTTATCATGTAACACATCCATATTATGTTAAATTAACACAAAAATTTGAGTGGACCGTTTGGGACATGCGATTTATGTGAAATTTAACACAAATTTTCCAACTGTGTACGTCATGTCTTGAGTACAATGTATTTTGCGCTCAAATATTGATTTATATCCTAAGCTTTTGTTACAAATTCGAGAGAATTTGGACTTAACAATTCCGTTGTTTCTAAATTTTGCAGATCTGAAAATATTGTGCTCGTTTTACCCGCGCCTATGAAGAAATAGAGTGTTATGTCGCGCCTCGAGCCAGCACAGATGCACCGGGCCGTTGAAAATATTTTCCTTTTCCTCGGCTGCCCGCGTACCCTTCGTGCACTCAGTCGCGTGTCAAGAATCGGCAGACGACGCCGCTATCGTATTCACCGGGCGAATCAAGGCGAGTCAGAAACCGGAAAATTTCACGGCGGCATTTTTTCGTCCTTGATCACCACTTTGATGCCAGAAAAAAAGAAGATCCTGCGGCGGAAAGGCATTTTTCCGCCTTGTTGAGAACAAACCGGGGAGGCAGAACGCGGCGGAGGGAAAGGAAAATGCGGACGAGCCGGGTAACACGAGGAGGAGGGTAAATCATCGCCGCATGTATGTTTCTACGCTCGCTTCACGCTGCGATTATTCACAAAGTGCACTTAGCTCGAGACGAACGAACGGACGCGGAACGAGCAGTCCTGCACTTTTGTACCACTCGACTGCCTCTAGAAGACTAAACGTCGATGTACCATTTTCATGTATAAGGCACGATAACATAATGCGTATATACAAACTAAGAAATATTTTTTCTTGTTCAGATGTTTCGCAACATTTTATTATTTTGTTTTTACTATTTATTCACACAAAGGGGGATTTTCCGCAAATTCTAGAATTCTTTCCTAAGAAAGATTTTAATTTGGTAAATAGATATTATTAGAACGCCCAGAATATACAAATTATGAAAAAATTGTTTTTATAACGAAGGGAGATCCGTTATATAGCGAGAAGGGCTGGTATAAAAATCAAATTTAAAAAGCTCATGATATGCTGATTTTACTCATACTAGGTTTTTTTTACGCAATAAAAATATCTTATTCATCATGAATAATAATTAAGCATTTGCAATTTTATACCAAGACGCGAATCGATGCAACGACGAACCTGAAGATACGTTTCATCCTCGCTGCGCATTACCCTGATACGTGCTTACAAACTTGCGACGGCATGTAACAAAATTTGCTTCCTCGTTTCTTCGAGCGGACGACTCGGCTCGTTTGCCGTTACGCTCTCGTTGCTGTACCGCGTAATTCTTGTTTGATGCGGAAACGCGATCCTTCAGCGGAGACCGCTTGAAACCGCTCGGTTGCGTCGTGCAATGCATACGCGCTGCGCAAATATGCAAGCGCATTATGACCGTTGATACCAGCAACGGTATCAATCCTCTCCCTCTCCTCTGCCTCCCTCACTCTCTCTCACCCCCCTCCTCTCTCTCTTCCTATCCTTCTGCCTATAGCATCCCGTGCATTCTGAATGCCGCTCTAATTAGTTATGAAATTCCGCTCACGAATGATGTAAGATACACGGATAGTTACGCAGTGATAATGGAGCGAATAGTTTAACTATCTGCCTTAAGATTTCATCGATCTTTCACTCCGAATATGACGTTGGCATATCGTCGAATAGTTAACTTAATAAAGCATTGATTCGCTCGATAAATTCTTAGAATCGTACGTAGCTTGTTCTAATTATCAATTTCCTGGTTGGCGCTCATTACTCGCAGTAGATAATAATACGATATGGTCAGCCATCGGAAACTCTATAATCTTATGTATCGGCATCGAAGTGCTATCGTATTTCTTGTTGGCAATTATTCAAACTATATATTTCGCTATTCTACATGATCTTCAACAAACATGATCACGATATATTATTTGATCTAAAAATGGCGAGTTAAAAAATATGTCTGTAACATTTATGACATGTTGATCGTTACAAACATCTTATCACATATACCTTCTAAACACAAATAATTGTTATTAATTAATTGCACTTATCAAGTTTGTATTTCACATGATCTTCAAACATGATCACGATAAGTTATTTGATCTAAAAGTATCAAGTTAAAAAAATATGCATGTAACATT
>NJRQ01000112.1:331252-354360 GCA_003063805.1 Aphaenogaster ashmeadi | reverse complement strand
ATATCAAGCTCAAGTTTTTTAATTTAAAGAATTACTCTTTCAGAGTAAATTTTCTTTTGATTTCATTAAAGAATATTTTATTAAACTCAGACAATGACAATGCTCAGATCGATATTTCGTGTGTTTCAATATATTTTGCGTGTTTCAAATTTATACACTTTTTTTCGGCAGTGATCGTTTGAACTTCAAGCTGCGGAAAACAAAAATTAAATCAGCTCTTTTAATACATTTCGAGGCAAACGCATTTAATATGTAATGTACAACCGAAATGAGTGACGGATGGAAATCCGTGCATTTCTGTTTCAAAAGAGCAAATATTAACACATATGACTTTGTAATTTATTGTTTAGCAACACAAATATTCACCTATTGTTCGCATTGTTTAATGAACAAATTGCTGAAATTTAGTTGCCAATTTTAGTCGAATTGGGACGTACCATTTACCATAATGGATCATAATATATTCGTAATAGGCGGCTTCGCTCGTCGAGCCGGGAGACCGACGCGCAAAAACGGCCGGTGGAAAAAGAATCCAAGAAACTTTTCGGGCCATTTAGCTGCATTTTCGCTTCGCCGCGGATAACGTTACCCACGTCATATTTCTTCGGATTCCGGGCAAATAGGAATTCTGTTCGAATTCGATGGCCAAAACTATTACATAATGTAACATTCGATTTGATGGTCACGCGAGCGCACCACGGGCGTCCACCCGTGTTTCTGCGCCTTACCAATGCTATCGTTTACGACGCATATGATGCGTACATAGGTACGCTTGTTCACGATAACGCCATATCGAAATGGGGGTTCTTTTGAGAGCGTTCGGCGCCACTCCGGATATTACATGCCGACTCAACTGTGTTACATTGCGGATTACGTTTTCATATTTTTAGTCATCAGTTCCACGCCCGAAGCGACGTGCAATCTCGCTCGACCGACGGAAGTAGGCCGACGGAAAAACAGGACTTTAATTTTCATATACGCGAGACATCCATAGGATAACCGTGCAATGTTGCGTGTAGTAACCGTCAAGGACGAATGCCGTGTTCCCAATTGGGTCGCGAAACTAGACCGCGTGCTAAATAAAGTGTCGCGCACGAGAAGAAATTAGATGTCGCTGGTAAAAAGTGGTCTTCTTTCATGCAGATTTTTGTCATTAAGGCTGGCTTCACATGGAGCGTATCTTTGCGTATCGCGTAACTTGCGCCAGCCAATCACGCATTGTCGTTAGCTTTCCAGTAGATATAATAAAACGGAATTGCGGATTTGTGATTGGGTATGCAAGTTACGCGATACGCAAAGTACGGTCCATGTGAAGCCAGGCTAAGAGCCTCCGCACAAGACTGTCGTATGGTAACGTAACGTAACTTAACGTGGGTCAACGCACAAGAAACGTATCGGTAAGAGCCTCCGCACGAGACTGTCGTATGGTAACGTAACGTTACTTAACGTGGGTCAACGCATGGTATAAATATACAAGGTATAGCATTGCGCATAATGAGTATTGAATTTTTGGGGCAAATCTGATTGGTCCATTTGCATTTAGCCAAATCTGATTGGTCCTCTACTGCGGTTTGGGGCAAATCTGATTGGCCTCTACTGCGCATTCACGGGAATGCTTTACCTTATATACTTCTACCATGGGTCAACGCACAAGAAACATATAACGCCGTAACCAATGATACGTTTCTTGTGCGTTAACCCACGTTAAGTTACGTTACGTTACCATACGACAGTCTTGTGCGGAGGCTGTAAGGGTGAACGCGCGGAGGCGTGCACGCATATACGCAACTCCTCGAGCGCAAGCCGGACGCACGTAAGTTGCATTAGGAAAATTCATCTGCGACGTCTATAACTTAATACGTCGCATGTTGCAGCGTGTGCAGCGTTCCGAAGCGACGGGTGTTGTACCATTCCTAATTACATTTCGCGACATATGGCCTCTCACGTGCCGACACGAAAGGAACTCCGTGCGTTAGACAAATGACAAAAATAAACGCGCCGGAGCGGGATGGTGATGCAGAGAGAGAAAGGCAGAGAGAGAGGGAGATTTTCTTCCTTTTTTTTTACTCTCTTATGTGTAATTGCACGCGAAGCGGCGCCGTAACACGTGGGACAAGAAGAAGAGTAATGGAGCGTTTGTGTCGCCGTTTTTACAGGCTTGACTCGTACACATAGCTCGTAAACAAAAAGGACAGCGAGACGAAAAAACGAGGTGGACTGGCGCGCGTTGTAAAAGGTACGCCCGCATCGTGACGTCAACCTTAAGCTCCCTTACCGAATGCCGGCGGAATGACACGGGCGAAAAAAAAATATACACGTTTTTGGTACACGGACCGTGATATCGCGAGACTGAATTTCTGATTAAATCGCGCGCGTTACCAGCAAGACAGAAATATTCGGATGCGCGGAGCGGCGCAAAAATGACGCGCCGATTTATTCGGGGAACGAACCGAAAAAAAAAGGTGTATCATGATTGCCTTCCGAGCGTTCGCACGGCGGGAAAAATAATTCGTAACGATAATCTAGTAAAATGCAAATTAAAATTTCTGGTTTATTACACTGCGTATTAATTAATCGCGTTCGAAATTCAAACGTGAAGCTGCAACAAATTACGTGTATATTCGCTGTAACGAATAAACGCAAAATTTACACTACAGTTGTCTCCCGTATAAAAGCGAATTGATTTGCGCTAAATTATTATGCGACTATCGGAAATTTTGCAGCATTCAGCTTAGATCTGCTTGCATCAACATCGATCGCTAAAATCCGATTATGATCGCGTGTTTATATTCTATGGACAAAATTATGTATGCGCGTGTAAAACAAATGTAAAAAAATAAATATCGAATCGTTGAATTTGATTTAACTAATTCGAACTGTCTCGATCCAACTCATTGTCAGCGGTAACCGATTATAATTATAATATTTTTTCTTGTGTATCTATTAGAGTGGAGTGATTTTTGAACCTCGTGCCAGACATGGATTTTTGGAAAAAGCGTGAAAAATGATGAACTTTGGTTAAAAGAAAAAAAAATTAAATGAAAACGTACCCCACCGTAAAAATCAGTGAAAATTGAAAAGTTCGATATTTTTCGTTCCTATTTTATTTCAATATCTGTTCGGTTAGTTTAGGTTAATTACAATTTTTTCTTTGTTTTTTCTTAATTAACATTTAATTATGATTATGACTTAAAGATTACAATTAAATTTTAATATTATAATAAAAAAAAGATTTAAGATTAATAATAATAACTTTTTGTGTAAGTGTCCGGATATACGTACATGTCCGGTCACTGGGACGTTTACTTATGTATTTTGTAAGAAATATGAATAAATACGACATTTTTTCAGGCATTAACGGCGCTAGAGCGAATTTTTCAATTTTCACCGATTTTTACGGGTGGGGAGGGGGGGGGGGTACGGTTTCATTTAAATTTTCTTTCTTTTAACCAAAATTCATCATTTTTCACGCTCTTTCCGAAAATCCATGTCTGACATAGCGTCAATGGAGTCACAAATCGCTCCACCACTGTAAAAAAAGTATGTAAAATTACAGAACAAGTGTAAAAATTATATGTAAATAAGTGTAAAAGTATCATTATTTATAACGGAAACGTAACAAAATCATGTGTGTATTTTTACAACAATTATTATTATGAAAATACGTGATTTTGTAAGTTTCCATCATAAATAGTGAAGTAATATTACATCTTTTTTTTACAGTGTAGTATCTATACAAGAGCACGTATATAAAAGAGCACATTTGAAAAGTATGCCATATTAATTTTTTTTTTAATCGCGTCGATACACGTATTTCAGACGATATGCACATATTGATATTATTTTCCAGGCCTTCTTTATGCCTGAGCGGATTGTCGATAAGCCTATCGACGATACCGTGCAACAGGTGTATTCTTCTTCGTTTGTTGCGAAAGATGATACCGCGAAGGAAGTTCAGCGGTAACATATTTTTGGTAACGGAGGCTGAGACACGCTCTCTTCGAACTTGTACCGTCGACAGGTATTACGTACAAACACGCGGAGAAGATAATTGAATATATTTAGCGATTTTGTTCAATGTTACGCACAAACGTGAAACGCACTTGGAAGCAAAGCGCGTGCACGGCTTCTTCGCATTTACCTTTGTTTCGAAATAATGCTTTTCCAATCTATCCTTCTTCGTCTGAGACTGAACCTTTGTACTCTTTATATGAAGCTTAAAGACAGTTGGAAATCGTTATGTGATCTCGAAAGACTATAATCTAATATTTTTTGAATGAAATTGTTTGATAAGTAAAATATATCATGTTTTTCGTAGTCCGTTTCCGCACCTCGAAGCGAGACAGCGGATATCTGTCTCTAAGCGGTTCGGTAACTCTATCAAGCAACAGGTATTGCATTCTTTTTCCTTCTCACTTAAATCACGTTTGGTAAATCGAGTGAACGCGCAACGATCGATGATTCATATCGCGAGTGCGACGTTTGTGAAAAAAGCGCGACGGTCCGGTTGAAAAAAATTGCCGAAGATTTTTTTATGAGCGCATATTAATTATCAGCGTGAAAAAAGGGGCATTCTATTAAGTTATTTCGCGTCATTTCAAAGTCATAGAAAATGTTATCAGTACGATTGTGCACGTCGCATGGCAGGTTTTAATTCACGTATTAATGGAACTGAATGAGAAATGCCGGAAGTAATTCCGCAGCGTAGGACTTGAGCGCGCCAGAAAACGTTTTAAATCGTGGTTAAATATTCCATTATCCATCCATCAGCGATCATTCTCATTCCAATCCGACGATTCGATAACAAATGCATTCACGCGTACCGTCAATACAGACGTCGAAGTTTTACGCTCTATAACTTGTGTTTGTATGAAGTATTAGCGCGCACGCGTTGTTGATCGATATATATGCGCATAATTTAGCTGTCGAACGGCGCAGCAGATTTTATGGGCCGCGTAAAGTTCCACGATGGAAGGTTAAAAGCGTTCCATCCAATTTTTTGGCACGATCGAAGCGGCTGACTTATGCATTTGCCATAACAAAGGATGTAATGGCGCATATTTACGGCACTCTACGGAATATCCATAAAACCCTTTAAGTAAAATTCCAAAAAGTTATTTATGTGTGTTTACATGCTGTAATATTAGACAGCTTCAAGACTAATATCAAATAAAGCTACATTAATTTTAAAATTATTTATGCTTTTAAATATTATACGTCACGTTTATCTACCGCAGACAATTATTAAGATTTCCAATTCTACGGGTTTAAATATTTTTCTATATAGAGGAGATATATTCTATATAGTGGAAATATTTTTCTATATAATAAAAAATAGCTTAAGTGGTACGCATTCAGCAACTCTCTTCTCTACATATAGATATATATAATTTATTTATATGAGGTTGCGCTATTTTACTTCAAAAAGTAAGATTTGTCCTCGATGCTTGATTTAATAGGCTTTAGGCTGACGCTAAGTCTTAACGATTAGCTACACAGAAGGGCGGAGTTTAGAAACAAAGTTGAGTCCTTTGGGATAGCAAAGGATTTCCCAGGACTTTGGTCGTTTCATGGTATCAGCTCCGTTGATCGAAGATTGTTTAAACTTTCAACTCCGCACCTTGTCTTTACTAGGCACCTACGATCAGCTTTCTAGGCGTGAGAATATCAAAAGGCGTTTAATATTCGCAAAACCATGCTACTATTTCTAATATCAATCACGTGAGAAGAGTTGAGACTTATTTTTTTTACACTGCTCCCGACTTTAAATAAAGCAAGTTGACTCGATGGATATATTCATCTTTGATACACATTATCTTCTGATCTTCATAGTATTACATACTACACATTTTTGTAGTCAAATTATTTTTGCAACCAAAACTATTTGTGCAAACAAACGCAAAAAATTATCAGAAATAGGAATCGTGGAAGAAGAATGCATAATTAATTTCATGGCAAGCGTAATAAACGGATTAATATTGTATAACATAACGGTTTGATTAACGTCGGGCGTTATTAAGTAGCGTCCTGTTGGCACACATTTGCAAAACAGTAATGGCAACGCGTTACGGCAAATTAAATTTTGCAAAAACATAGCTGCGAGATATTCCTACGTTTCTCGATTTTGCGCATCGAGTTAGAATACGCGCCGTTTCAACCCGACGTGACGCACGACGGTCCTCAGGAAACATTTCGAATTGAGAACGTGAGGGATAAAGAAAATGACAATTAGGGAAATTTGATGGGACGCAAGCCCAACTAGAAACGATCCATAGTTTTAACGTTTTTCACGATCATTTATTGCTTATCAAACAATAATGTCACATGAATACTCACATAATGAGAAATAGAAATTTAATTGGACCTTTGGAAAATATAACATGCACATACGTCTACATGTATGTATGTGTCTGCTTTTTTTACATTTAGCAAGCTTTTGAGAACGAAGATTGGAACAATCAAATATACACGGAAAAATCATATTGCATCATAGACTTATATAGATAGACCGGCCCCTGCCGTAAGAGGCAGCGTGGGAACATGACGGTGCAGACAATAGCCTCACTAGTAGTTCTCTCTCTTTCCACCAAGCGATCAGAAGAAAGAGAGAGAACTACTAGTGAGGCTATGTCTGCACCGTCATGTTCCCACGCTGCCTCTTACGGCAGGGGCCGGTCTATCTATATAAGTCTATGGCCCGGTTTCACCAACGCGAGTTAATCTAATCGGTCGATTAAACTATATCTTTGTCTCTTTTCAGAAACATTCTTAAAGAGAGACAAAGATATAGTTTAATCGACCGATTAGATTAACTCGCGCTGGTGAAACCGGGCCTATGTATTGCATTAACAGCATTAAATCTAATTGGAAATAATTGTATTAATTCAATAACAGTATTAATGAAACAACTACATATGCTCTTGTTTGATTAAACATTGTAAATAATCTTGTTATTGAATTTACAAAATTATTTTCATTTAGACTTAATGTTATTAATACAACATCATTCTTTTCCGCGTATCTATATCACACAAACTTTATTAAAACACCATTAAGATTATCAATATAAAATTATCATGTGGATTATCAATATATAACGATAAATAATAATTTTTAACGAAATTTTCTATAAGGATTTGCAGTGTATCGAATATTACTTGATCAGAATATACTTTTAGAGTAAATATATACATAAACGCGTGCAGACCTCGTTTAAAAGGCTATTCATGCAAACGGCGGATATTCCGGAATTCCTCGGAATCGAGAGAAACAATGCGGGACTGCTATTAACGGCATAAACTGCTCGTCAAACGGCGTTATCGAGAGAACTACTAGGCAGGAATTGGAACGAAACTGCATTTGCAAGGAACGGGAGAAAATGTACGCCGTGCATGCGTTCGCAGCGTCCTTAACGGCGGGCTGTTTCTATAAATGTGGGAATATCGAAGTTATTAGACACAAAGCGTATGTCGTAACTGCAGAACATTTAAGAACGGGCAGGAAGTATAATTAAATTTCATTTTCCTCTGCCGTACCTGAACGCATTGTCGTCGTTTATTGGCGTATGCGCGTGCAGCGGCGGAAGAAGCGTACGAAAATTCCCGAATTTAAAAATGCAAACGTGAAGAAACGATTTTATTTGTCGTTCACGCGAATGCACATCGGAGGAATAATATTTTCGCGGCCGTTTCTCCGCCGTGTGCGAATAGTACCTACGTCGGCAATACACGCGCATATTTCGTGAGTCGTTTAAACAAAAACCATTTAAATAAAATGATTCTAATGCAAGCCATCTGTCTTTGGGAAAGCTTTCATCTGCCTTTTCGTTCAGTTCCTGCGCGACCTTGTTTCGCACAGTAAAAGCTCATGACACGCATTGCACATTTAGTCCCGTTTTATGCAGCCAGACTTGACGTTGCTAAATCGTCCAATCTGCACGATGTTATTTAGAGACTTCCTGCACGAAACTACTTAATTAAAGTCTTCCTTAAAGGATGCTTTGCGTGTATACGCGGGATCCTGGATTAAGGCACGGTCGATGCCATGCGATCAATCTCTTTAGAACTTTCCCTCTGTGTAATTAAAAAAAGAACACGTCTCGCTATTTTACTAGTTACGTTCAAGAATTATGATTAATTAGTCAAGCTAAATTTGAGGTTTCTTGTCCGAGGCAAAGTTAATGACAGCAATTATTAAATCATTGTCCTGTAAACAAGTATTAGATTATAGATCTTTCCTTTTTTCTACTACCTGATATTAAAATAATCATTTTTACTACATAATATTAAAAATAAAATCTTGGAAATAGCACTTCAGAATGAATTTTGCCGTTTTTATAATTTACGCGTTCGGTGCGTATTTAAAATCATTTGCTCCGAGTCATAACAGGTGAGTTAACGGATGAAATTACCGAGAACTAAATACCACGAGACACACCCAGCTCGCAGTTGGAGAAATTTCTCGGAATTCATTATCGTTTTAATAACACGTTTACAGACCTCCATATCCGACACGTGTTGTTAATTTTTCTGAAATGCTAATGATTTTAATTTAAAGCCTTATATCTAACTGCAATTTTACATTACCGAGTTACATAACCAATTGAAAAGATATTAAATATTATGTTAAAAATAATCACCAAGAAAAATATTAAATTTCAACGGAAATTACAGATAAAAAAACTTCAACCGTGCTTATTAATAAAACTCTTAATTAGCGGTAATTTATAGAATATAAAATTTCAAGAAGTTAAGAAAACTGTTTTCGAATGGATGAAAATTGTATCAGACTCCTTGATAGCTGAACATTAATTAAAATTTAATTTTTTCCTATCACATATGATCTATAGATTGTGCCTGGCTGACGCACTCATGCGTACCTTTGTGTGTTGGGACGCGTTAAGCTAAAAGCACGACTACTGGCAGGTGGTTACGCCCGGTAGTATCTAGTACCTGAGGATAATGCGGGGGAGGCATGCTTAATATTAACAGGATGCTATAGAGACCGCGCGTGTTGTTCCTACGTAATTTCCTCCTAAACGTACTAAGGGATGCCCATGCATATTTCAGAACAGCAGATACGAGAGCACGAATGCGTATCCCTGTGCGAGCGTGTTGTACACAGGGTGCTCCAAGTTCTGCCGCATTTTCCATCACTTAGACCTCCTTCCCCCAATTTGGAGTTCTGCATTCCTTAAAATATACATCGCGATATTTTCTGGCTTACAAACTGGAGATCTAAAGAATTTTTTTGAAAAAACTCAATTTAGACACGCGAATAAATAGCAAAGGCGCTCTTTAATTTAGTATCGAATAAGCTACAGTGTATCTGAACTTGGGAACTTAATATAAGTTACAGAGATACTTAATCGAGATATTGCCCCATATAATCTTTGCTAAAGAAATGCGGAATGATCTAAATCGCGTCTACGATACCGTGAAACTGTGAGTAATCTCGGCACACCCTATAGATGTACGATACCACAACGTCGTTAGACGACGTCGATATCGCGAGTAGACGCTTTGCTAATCATGAACCGTCTGATACTGGCATTTATTCAGGTCGGAATCAGAACTCCACATTCCATACCTTGTGTATTTACATGTCTCTTGGCGCAAACACAGTCATTTTGTCTACGATGCGTGTTAACGTATTAGTAATTAATTATTAGACTTGAGTGTATTGAAGAAGAGATCATTTTGTAGGTTTAGTTTAAATAATGAGTCAACAAGCCGAAACATCTCGCGCGTAAAATTCTTTTCAATTATGCTAATATAAAAGATTTATAACTGTAAATAAAAATATAATAAAGAAGCAATATTTATAAAATTTATAATATATATAATTTATTTAAATATTATTTATTACATATATATTATATAAAATTTATTTAACATTTATTTATTATATAAAATTAATTTGAAATCACGTGCTTTCATATATATATATATGCATGTTTCACATGACTTTATGTAATTGCCATGAATACGGATAAAATTTTCAATAGAATTTAATTATTACGGTACCTTTACCCTGAACTTCGAAATACTAAAATATAGCATTATTATGTATCATTATCTCTCTGAGAGCGTTTTACTGTAATATATATCGCAGATAAATTTACATTAATCCCTGTACGAGTGAAATCAGATATTAATTAATTGAGCGCCGCGAATTAGTATTAAAAACTGTGACCAGTTCGAATATTATAATATTAATGAACGATTCGGAAGACGAGTCTGCGGAAATCAGTCAGTGGAATACGGATTTTCGCGTAAAACTCTTCCGATACGGAATAATACACCTACGTACACTACACGGCGAGGCATGCCGCAGTTGCAGCTGCAGCCGGTCGTAAGGAAACTGGCGCACGTGTTACGCGGTGTTTCTGCCGTGCGGACTTATTTCACTATTTTATTAGATTAAATATTCACGAGGGACGCTAGAGCGCGATAGTAACAACGGCGAGCCGTAGAAAAACGCAGTGAAATACGGCGCGGGCCTCCGGCTGCAAGGGTGCGGCGTTATCGTGTAAGGAATACAGGTCATTGTTGCATCTTTAATGCGTTGTACAAAAGCGGCGCATGAATAAGTTGAACTTCGTCGCTTCAGCGTGAAACCACAGCAGCGTGGCGTTTTTATTGCCGCATTTCTCTTTCGAATGCATCATGCGCATCGACGAGCGCATCTTGACTATAAAGTTAAATATATTTATGCTTGTAAGATGAGGATTTTGATACGCTTTTCGCGTATCATCGTGCTAACGTTCGATCTTTCGTAAAGTATAGACAATTCTAATATATTATAATATATTCTATATAATATTTTTTGTTATATTTTTATGGTATTTTTGTTATAACGAGTGCTGCTTCCATATCATTAGAAGATTTGCAAAATGAATGTAACAAATAATGAAATTACTGATGTAGAAATAAAATATATATTTAAAGATCCAAATCTCTGTTATAGAAAGGCCGCTTTTCACGTTGATTGCATATTCTTAACGTGAATGTGAACCGACTGTTTGCCTTACACTTCAATTTTTCAAACTTCTCTACGGCTTATCATGTTGGAGTTTGTCCGTTTCGAAGTTGAGCTTACATATTCTGCAGCTATCAGGATGTTAGTCAATCACTCTAACATGTTCGAATCAACGTGTCTTATGACTTTTACGTCAAATAAAATTATGCTGTTTATAACTTCACGATTTATATAGAAATTTCCGACACTTTTATATAAGACAATATGGTTTTAAAGAAATTATAAATTTTGCCAATTAATATTATAATTTTATAATAATAAGTTTTCATAATAACGATGATTGAACAACCAAGTTGATGAAACTTCTAATTTCTCTATGAAAGAATAAAATAAGTTATTCCGTTATCATATTCCAAAGCCATTGATTATTTCTATAATATAACGGAAGTGTATATTAAAAATAAAAAATAGTGGTCATGCAGGTAATTGCAGTGATTTTGATGGTTCTGATGATCTTAAAAAAATTATGACGCTTACACGTCGAGATTTGTGTGATTTAGCGTTTAAGCCTTGTCTTGATGAAGTAAAATATTACACGCTAACAACTTCTAATGAATGAAAACGAATGGCAAACACACATGCGATGCTTCATAGTTGACACGCATTTGCCATATAATAACACCCTACAGATTTTGTTATGGATGGTGCATGCGTGGCTGTCCGTGTCGCAATAACAAAGTAACAAATGTTTCAATGAAAATTGACGTTCGTTACTTGGCTTAATATATCTGCGCACGTGACGACACGTACTACGCCGCTGAATACCGTATTGGGCGAAATCATTTTTTTTCGTGTTTGCGAAATTAACCTGACGCAATTTATTTCAAAGCGCAATTAATTTTACCGAATCTATCGCAAAACAGTCCGCCGCGATTTCGTCATGGAAATGCAAATTCAACTCAATCTACGAAGTTTCCAATTTACTCCAAGAATTATGTAAAACAGAAGAAATGAAGAAAGAATTGTTTACGAAGGTACTCTGTATTTTCAAAGCTATATTTATAAAACTCGAATTGCAACAATTCTGCATTATTCGCGCATTATGATCTTATGAGATTTCCTTATGAACAATTTTGCTTAACGATAAGAATCATCCTAAGAAAAATAGAATAAAATTGAGCAAATAAGCAAATTATAAGAAGCGAATGTACCATTTTATTTACTGCTAGTTAGCATAATCACGATGGCCTACATTAGTCATTAAGGAGTAAACATCTTATTAAGGGTTCCGTCCCGGCACGCTACGCTTCCGGCCTGAATTTAATGGCGGCGGAACGAAATGGCTTTTCAGGCCATTTCGCTAAAGCTCGTTATCTCGTTAACGATCAGAGCGCCTATTCGTATATTTCGGGCTTTGTCACGACTGCATCTTATCACGACACCGAGAGAAGCAGAATGAGATATATAATGATAATCATTTCATAGAACTCCTTAGATTAGAAAGTTATAGATTTTATATGAATTAGGCATTGCCTGGGGGGATAACGCAGGTCCACTTTTATATCCGTAAAGCCTCAATTTCTTAAACACAAAAATCCTTTTATTTTTCATATTAGATATTATTGTAATTTATGCTAAAAATTTGAGCCACGATCGCTTTCAGATCCAGTTTGATAAATTTGCTTTTAAAATATTTTTCTGTATATCTGAAACGTCCCTATATCTCGCCAATGTACATAAAGTGCAGTCAATACTGTTGGACAGAGATATATCTCTTTTTCAGCCCTACAAATATGGCAAACATGCACATATGAAGTAACTGTATCCTAACAAAAAGGAAAAGATATATTTCCATCTTTTCAGGTATACGAGAAAGACAGATATATTTCTGCCGTAGCTACAAATTTGTCTCAGTTCGTGTTTATAATGTATTAATGTTACAATCATTCTCGTTATTTCCGACATTGATAAATTCTGTGCGCCGTTCTCTAACGGGGTGATTTATCTCGGAATACACGTGCGGTTTATGATTTTCGCGACGGCCTGTACATCCGGGTGCATGGTGCAGAATAGCGCATGATATCACTTATGTCTTATTTCCGGGACCAGATTTGTGCCGCGAAAGCAGGAATGGGCGAGGTCGAATGATGCAAGGACGCAAGAACGAAAGAGGCGCTTAAAAGGGCAGCCGCGATAATTAGAGAAGAAACGGGAAAGCAGGGAGGGCCTGGTGAGAGAATGCAAGCCTCACCTGTACTTTCGCCACCACGTAGCTTCTGCTCGGGCCTCTCGACCCTCTCCTCACTCGGCTGAGGTGGTCTCTCTGTCCTTTTCGGATAGTAGGGGTTGTACGACGAGGGCCACACGGTGGTCAGCCTTTTTGCTGGCGGTGGCGTGCTCGGTCGTCCTGAAAATAGATTAGGACCTTTCTCATCTAACCCAGGCACTCTCCTGTTTGCTTCCTTCTTTTTTACACCCGCCAATAATCCAGTTCACCGTGTCTCCCATTTTTCCCGTGCTCCCCGTTCCTGCATTTGATTTTATCGTGTATGTAAAACATTATGCGCACTATTCTACACCATACAATAGTAAAATTACGCGAGATGGTGGAAATTTAACCGACGCGCGGTAACGCGATGTAATTATGTAATACAAGCGTGGTGGACACATAGACGGGTCAGCTTCAAACTTTAGAGCGGATTAAGCTTATAAAAATCATTCCTTTCTGTATCTATTATATATGTTTATATTCTTAAACAACATTTGCGTATTCTCAAAGTCAAATACATAATATTATTAAAATATATACTTAGATAATGTTAAACACACAATAAATGTAAAAACTTTAAAAATAAACATATAAGTTGAAAGAGCCGAGCTATTAACGTAGATTAACACAATTACATTAATATTTACCTAAAATTCTAATTTAAAATTTCTAGCACACGCTTATAATAAGATAAAGGATTTAAAAAATCGAGAATTTTCCTGCTCTCTGTTTTAGTTTTTATTTTTGCTACATAGTTGCTATGCTGCTGGCTGGTCCGTTAATTCTAACAAGCGGAATTTAATTTATAATAGATGCGACAGAAAACATACGCGCGTGAACACGTAGTGGGCGCAGGTTTGATGAATTCTACGAGCTTCTTTGAAAACGAGCCAAGTTCAACTTGTTGCGTTCGATGCCGACGGACGTTCCATTGAACAAAATGCCTTCTCACGAGAGGATATTGCGGCAAAAAAAGAGGTCATGGAAAGTGCCTGCAATCCTCTACAAAGCGTCTACTTCGAATTTTAACTGGTTACCATTTAACGTGTAATTTCATTTGATCTAAATACAATTCTTATGATATTTAAGAGTAATTTATAATATTTTTTCAAATAGATCAATTTTTTACTTTTAATGATGACGATTGAAATAATTATCTCATTAAATTGTCACTTCTTAAGTGATTTTTAAGAAAATAAAAAACGATTGCTTTGTTTACTTCATGGAGTAAAGTGAAATCCATCGAGAAAATTATAATCTAATGACAAATGTAACATTGATATTTTCGAATTACAATCTTAAAAATCAATATAATATTGTTAGAAGTGAAAATTATTTACTTAATCAATCAAATAATTACGAAGCAACCATTACAAATTATATTAGGAAAGAAGGTACGGCTACCGTAAATTTTAGTCTTAGCAATTACTCTGCTAATTAACTTCCTCGGCAACGTGATCACATAATATAATGTTTAACAAACGCTTCTTCCCATAAGACAATGCGTCTGCCACGTCTAATTCGATTATATTGTCAACAATATAAGATTATACTCGACGCGCCAGCGTCTTATCTTTGTAAATATGAAAGTGCATCCCGGGAGAGTCGCATCCTTCGCTCGTAGTAGATTGAAACTTTACTTACACGATAATTCTGTACAATGCGTATCAACCCGGGGTGTAATTCAAGTTGATATTCGCCACGGGGCCTGTATACTTCTACTGCGCGGAAACCCGTCCTCCGCGACTTGGTAGCAAGATGCTTTGACGCTTATTTCGTTCCTCATAATCGTGAAGATTATTCAAACTACCATCGTTCGCGGTCCCGCGCGTGTTGTTCGTCGATGCGATCTCGAAAACTATGTCGCGAAGTAATTCGAAGTATATGAATTATATTGACGCGACTTCGGCTACTCGAAAGACGCGAGAATGCTCGTTTCATCTTTAAGTTTTATCTCAAATTGTTACAGAAATATCCATTTTACATTTATCTTTTGAAAGAATTAAGCAATAATATAGACTGTTGAATAAAAATTTCATATAGCAAAATTAAAGAGGGGAAATAAAATAATCAAGTATCTTCGGTATTTATCTTATACTCAAGATTACCACAGTTTTGGCTACGTAATGATACGAAACATTTCAGAGTGTATCTGAAAAAACTTTAGCAGGTATACTAAGAAAACTGTTTAAAAACTCGACGCGTACGAACATCTCTTAGTTAATTCCCTTGAGCTCTACTTCTGTCTCTCCCTGAGTCGCTTTCACTCGACTGAATTCTGCATTCTACTGCTCAGCAGTTAGGCTGATAATGTACCCTCCATGCACATTCCTATCTCTCCTCCACCTATTCCGGCAGCTCTCTCTCCTCTTCCCTCTTTCTTTCTTCGTTAAACCCTACGGTCTTTCTGGTTTGCAAACAAGCGACCCTTTAACCCACCCAGTCTCTAACTTGGGCACTAAAAAGTTTTCGAATAAAAGTTTAAATACGCCCCGGACAAACTTCGCCTCGCAGCTTCTTCGCGACCCCGTAACAATATGGCAGCTTCTGGGTCACTTGCCGCGAAAACATATCGTGGGCGCATCTTTATACGAATATTTTACGCCTACATACTGCCGCGCGATGCCTACGAATAGGTACACCCGTTAACATTCTCTTTTCTGCCGACGAAGCAATCACAACGGGGCTCGTATTTCATCCGGCCTAGCCTCCTTTTGTTGCCCTTTCGTGCGTCGCGGGCTTGTTTAGAAAGTTTCGAAATAACTCGTTGAAAATTTAAGAGTCTCTCGCGGCACCTTCACCAAAGTGCCGCGGCAAGCATCAAGAAGAATTTGTTTCGCGAAGACAGAAAACAGGCGAGAAGAGAGGATGGGCGAGGAAGACAGGGAAACAGATTCGCGAGCGCAGTTGAGAAAAGTAAAATGGCGAGATGGCATTATTAATAGTTTTGATCCTCGATTTATCAAAGTCGCAGTTGTACATTTTCCTACACGTTTTCGAGAAGTGACATCACTCTCGAAATACTTTTAAAAGAATCGCATTTTTTTCAATAGAGAATCCTTTACGAAATGTACTTTAAATAAAACGTAACTAGTTGGCAGTTGCTTCACAACTCTTGGAAAGATATTCTTCTCTTTTATATTCTACCTATTTTAAGCTTGAAGATTTATACCAGAACAACAAGAAGTCAGTAACGAAGCTTTGATTAAGACTTTCACTTTGTAACTTCGTTTAACAGAGTTTGATCTGTTTAATGAGCTAATTGATTCTGATAAACGAAGAAGTTTTCTATAACTTTTCAATCAATATATAATCTAAAGAGAGGAATTTGAAACAGAAACTGCAAATAAATTCATTCCTTTTAAGTGAATATATAAATAGGTAATACATTGATACGCAAGACAGATTTTATCCAGAAAAGATTTATGATTAATAATTTGACAAAAAATTATTTATTTTGTTTATCAAAGTATAAAATTCTCTAAGTATTATAAGCATATCGATTATAAACCCCTTGAAAGGTTCAAGAATGCGATAATTTTGTAAGATGTACTTTAAAATCGTACTTAAGATGTATCATTATACGTATTATAAAATGTATTATAAATTATGAATTTATCATTATTCTTTTCCTTTAATGATAAGCATTATTTCAATTTGTTTATCATTAAAGGGAAAGAATGTGATAAATTCATAATTTATACGATTATATTTTAAATACGATTTTAAAGCACGTCTCTTGCCCCATTAAATTCTCAAGCAATACAAGTGCATATTTACATGTAATGTTTACATTCGTTTCGTATCTTCCTGTTTGCACACATTGCTCTGTAATAATCAAGGAATAAAATTCTTTTTCCTTCTTGTCCTTAATTCCTAGATACGCTATATCAACATTTAGTGCACATAGTAATTGATCGTATTTTTAGACGTGATAATTTTGTATCAGATATTGCATATCAGAGTATGTGACGCATATGGTCTAATGCCAGAAATAATTCTAGCCTCCTTATTGGGCTTGAATTAATTATGATCGACAGAATCGATAGGTGTCTTATAAGGCAACTGATATATAGAAATTATTAAACGTCGCATGAATTCTCGATGAACTAACTCCATCTTTTTTGTCACAAGATCCACTTAACTCGAGAGCAAAGGATAAGATAATTTCGTATCATTTGACTTTCAAGCAAGGTTATTTTATCATGATGCAGACGTATCATTATTAATTTACATTAAAGTCAAGGTTCTGGTGCAAATTAAGAGAAATATTCTTTTTAACTTATTTCCAGTACGCGCATCACAAAGAGAAAATATAGACTAGATGCACGTGTTACTCAATATTAAAGAGTGACCGCAAGAATGCCCATAAATGTTCCCCAATTTTTTCACACTCGAATTTGTGGTCATGTTTAGCATCAAATGAAAGATCTTGTTAAGCTGATTACAAATATGTCGGTGCCAAAGTGTACCTCCTTCCCGTTCCCGAGAAAATAGGCCCCAAAGGTCAGCAGACGGCACCATTAACCCTCGGAGTGCGGACGGCGTGATAATCGCGCGCACGACGGGTACCGGGTCAAATATGACCCAATAGTAAAATCGTTTTAGTATGCAAGTAAAACCGCATTTCTTATTATACTAGGTATTATATTGTTTGAAATGCATTACGATTAAAATAAAAACACATATTTATAATAAAAATAAAAAATTTTTATTCAATATCGGTACAATTAATATATAATGATTCGTTTTGAATTATTCTCTTTATTATTATATATTTTGATTTACAAACCAGTAGTATAACGCCATTTATCGAATTTCTGTGTCATTCTATAGATTTCGTTAGATCAGTATAGCCGCCCGGCAAAGGCAGCACAGCTTAGTACTGTGTAAGCTGCACGGTGGAGCTCGTAATTCTAAAATATTTGAATTCAGCGACCCCAAAAATATATAATATAATAATAAAGAGATAGAGAAAAAATTGTTTCTTAAAAAATATGTGACTCAAAGGATTTTTCTCGCGAACGGGAAGGAGGTACACTTTGGTACCGACATATTTGTAATCAGCTTAACGAGATCTTTCATTTGATGCTAAATATGACCACAAATTCGAGTGTGGAAAAATTGGGGAACATCTTGGGGTCACTCTTTGATAAATAAAATTTTCAATAATATTTCTGTTTATTAAAATGCCACAATATTTTAATTTGTCAGGAACACAAACCTAGTATTTCGCGCAGACTGTTTAAATTATGTTTAAAAAATAATACTAAAAATTATAACAAATTGCGCTTGGAGACTACATATATAAATATTATCACTTAATTTCTTAACCAGTTCACTGGTAATGACTCATATATGGGCGAAAAAAAAACGTGCCACAACTGGTAATGACTCATATATGAGCACCATGAATAGCTCTGCCAATTTTCAACGGATTTGCATTAAACTTGATATACCCATGTTTTTTGGGTCGATGACTATAAATCCGTAGTCAAATTTGAGAAATTCAAAATGGCGGATCCAATATGGCGACCAAAACTACCTTTTTGGATCGAATATGCATGAAAGTTGGTACAAAGGGGTTTTTGGGATCGCTGATTTCGAATCTGATGTCAAGAACTGTAAATTCAAAATGGCGGATCCAATATGGCGGCTCCAAGTGACTAATTTTGTTATTCCATTATCAAATTCGGGGAAGATCAAATTCGATATGTTCATGTTTTTCGGGTCGCTTATGATAAATCCAGAGTCGAAATTGCAAAATCTAAAATGGCGGATTCAAGTTTGAGAATGTCTTGAACTAATCTGTTATCTGCGACCAAAAAAACATACTGAGTGTGATACATTTCCATAATGGAATATCAAAGTTAGCCACTAGAAGCCGCCATATTGAATCCGCCATTTTATATTTTGCAATTTCGACTCTGGATTTATCATAAGCGACCCGAAAAACATGAACATATCGAATTTGATCTTCCCCGAATTTGATAATGGAATAACAAAATTAGTCACTTGGAGCCGCCATATTGGATCCGCCATTTTGAATTTACAGTTCTTGACATCAGATTCGAAATCAGCGATCCCAAAAACCCCTTTGTACCGACTTTTATGCATATTCGATCCAAAAAGCTAGTTTTGGTCGCCATATTAGATCCGCCATTTTGAATTTTGAAATTCCGAACCTGGATTTGTTATCAGCGACCCAAAAAACCCTTAATAGATAAGCTTCCATGTAAAAAACGAAATTATTTGCTCTCACCAGTTTTGGCACAAAACGTTGATTTCCGGTTCACCAGTGAAGTGGTTAATATATCAAAAAAGTAGCATATAAAATACGTGTTACAGAGAATGATGATATTCGTTAACGAAAATAAGACGATTCGAATCGCGAGTGAAAATTGTCAGCGCACCTAACGGACCGTTCAAATGCTTTTTGGGAAATTAGATTCTTGGTACACTTTCGCGATCTTCTCTTTTTTTTTTGAGAACAGTAATGCTATCTAGTATCTAGATCGCGCCGCCGCCAACAATGCAATCTCACTCTGTGCTGTGCGCATCCCACCTAGTATCTCGCAGCGACGTCAGTAATTGAATTTTAAATGCGCTTAATTAGGTCACTGGTTAAGCCACCGATGTAATATCGCAATATAAAATTAAAATCTGCGTTCTCTGATTTGAACAAGCTGGAAGGGTAAATCTTGATTTATGCCGCGCGGACGTAATGAAAATCTTGGCGTGGATCAACATCAATTTTCATAATATCAAATTATTTGTATACGCTGATTTACCGAAAAAAAAAAAAAAAAACGTAATAAACGATTTACACTCTTTATAAAAGATTCGTTGATTCCCTTAATATTTTCACTCCCCTTACATCCCATCTTTACCCCTCGTGCAAAATTACTTTTTCGCTGGATCGAATATTCCCCTGGTCTCGGACGACTTTTGATATGTCGTCGCGCGCATCCTGCATTTCGAATCGCAGATCGTTCCGTAAATGGCGTAATCTTATCTAGGCAGATAAGACGAACGGCAGTCCCATTGGAAACTGCTAGGCATTTAACGTCGTGTTCGTGAGTTATTGCATACCTCGGCTAGGTCATTAATAACCCCGTAGTATTAAGATTGATTCGGAGACGCGAGAGAGACGAGCGCGCGACGTGTCCCTTGCCGATTTCGCCAAAGTTTCTCGTAATATTTAATCAGTAGTCGAGGCCATACATTATGTTGAAGGCGCTGTCTCGTCTCGCGCGCGAAGTATGTGCATCCAGCGGCAGAGTCGTTAATACGGTAAATTGCGTTAGCTGGGAAAACGGATACGGCGTTACGGCGACGGTTCTACCCACGCGGCGAGACATCTCCATCGAAAGAACGTTTTCGATTACCATTATTTGCACGTATACGGTCGCGCCGGTTCGCCTCGATTCGCAAAGAAATCGCGCGCGTCGGACTTACGCCACCGACGCTCGTAAATCCCGGTTACGATCTTCCGAGCGTTTACGATCGTCGGGTTCGCGAGAAAATTCAGCCGCGCGGCGACATCAATATCATCCGGGCGGGCAACCGCCGCGCTGCTTGCCGCTCGCGAAAATTCACGAATATAACAGTTATTCATTAGAACGGTCAGCTTCTCCCCGGGCGCTTCGAAATAACGATAATCCACCTAGCGGCCGGCGGAGCCGGTACGGTAAAATTGCGAAGCTTAATGGCGGTAATACCGTCGTGGCCGAGCCTTGTATGGCGTTAATAATGCAGTATATTGAGATTGGTTTCGCGAGGTTGAGGAGGGCGAGGGAGAGAGGGGAGAGACCGGCGGAGAGAACACCGAGGCAGCAGAACCACAGGGACCTGACCTAGGCATCTGCCCAAGTTATTCGCCCTGCTTTAATAATACATAGACGCGCCAATGCGCGGCCTCGGCGGGTCTAATATAAAGACTAACTCCGGAAACATTGTACTTTATTCGGACGCTGCGAAACATCCGGGCAATTCCCCTTCGAGGAACACTCCCTATCATTCGACCGGCCCGGCGTGGGTGGGTTATTTGTACGTGCTCGCTCAAACAAATGACTTTCTAGAAAATTAAAAAAAAATATCGTGAACATTTGGTAGTTACCGTTTCCCTCGACGTTGTCTAAATGTTATCGAGGCACGAAGATGCGAATTATTATTTATCCGTGAAAGACGCGTGATATATCGCCTTAATTTAAAACGCCCTTTTCACCTTCTCCTCCCCCTGATTTAACGTTATCTTTTTCCTCAAGTGAGACGCACCTGCGACACCGCTTTTTCGTCCGCGATTGAATATAGCGAGGGAGGCGAGAAAGCACTTTAACATTCTACGATTTGGGAATAAAATGTGGATAATGAGTTTGCCTTTCGCGTGGGAATTGTTGGAAGATCGTCCGCCGAGTAATATCGATTTTCGACGTTGGAATGCATATATTCAATAAGATTCTCACCTTCATTGTTGGCGCTGCTCTTGATCTCCGTCGCCTTCGGTGCCGCCGATGGCTTCGGAATAGCTGAAATAAAAATCGTTCGTCTTTAATGACGTCGTATAACTTCTTAAATATCGGCCAATAAATTTAACTCGAACTCCGCCGCCTTATTCATATTTTAACTGGGGTCATCTTATCTCCGAGCGGCGGGAATTGCACGGCCGCGCCGGGAAGATATAACGGGGGTGACGGGGGGGGAAAGGGTGGATGGCGCGAGACATTTCCTCTCACGGCGATTTAACCGTGCCGATTTACTGCTAACATCCAACCGGCTTTAAATAAATCTTCGACTCGAGCGAAATTAAACAAAGGCTCGAGAATTCGCGATTTATGTGGAAGTCGTTTCACTTTTAAATTATTCACGTTGCGAACCATGTCCGCGTCGCGCTATAATATCCCGTATAGCAAACACACCGGCGCGGAGCGGCGCGGCGGCGGTAGATGCATAACGATAGCGGTCAGAAAAAAAATTGTTTGTCCGGACACGAACGGGCTAGAAAATGCACGTCAGCTTACGGTATAATCTGATGGATCCCTCCGTCTCGCCCAGCGAGTTTTTGCTAATGCACCGGTAGCTACCGAAGTCACTCGCTGTCAAGTTTCTGATGGTGAGTCTCATGTGCGCGCGGTAGCTGTTCTCCATGATATTCGTGGTGTACTTCTCGTTGGAGAGAATCATCTCATCTCCCAGAAACCAGTAGCTCATGGCACGGGGATAAGCTTCTGTGTGACAGTCGATCGTTACGTTGGTGCCAGTTGGCGCACCGACAAGCTGATTCGGCACGAAGATCATTGGAGAAACTGGAACGTTAAAGAAAGATTTATTACATCCCTTGTTTTACGTCAGTTTGATTTATCATTATGTACTTTTAAATCGACCGTTTTTCATATCACATTCCGTTTGAGCATGTTAAAACGCATGTAAAAAAAAAATTGTTTGTTAAAATTGGATTTTAATCGATTTTAACCCTGGAAAAAATATTAACTACTATATTTGTAGAAAAAGAAATAACAAACTGTATGCGAGAAACACGTAGCAAGTTATCGTAACAAGATGCATACAAATTCTTTCGGCGAACCTTACCTAAGAAGTTTTGCACTTTTATATAATTTCTACACGGAAAAAACAATAAGGTTGCCACAACCACAATAATAGTAACATTTGGTACACTGCGTCTCATTAATTCGTTCCTTTTTAAGTGTAGATAGTGTAGGCAACTAAGCCAATGGTAGCGCCGAGTAATCTGAAGAACTCACCTGATTGGCTAAGGTTGTTGTGGTTCTTACACCGAAAAAGGAACGAATTAATGAGACGCAGTGTACAGCCACGTCCTGTGGTTGTCACATTCACATTG
>NJRQ01000112.1:288200-304501 GCA_003063805.1 Aphaenogaster ashmeadi | reverse complement strand
TGACTTAGGTATTTATGTTTTATCTTTCTGTATTAATTTATATCATATTTATATCAATTTATATCATATTTATGGCTTGATTACTAACTATTTGAATGCAATCGATATTGTTTTGACCAATGAATGTGTGTATATTTTATAGATTTACGCTTGATAAGGACCAAAATCAATGGTCGAAACGTCGCAATAAACTTATTCGATTATATAGCCAGTTAAGGTTGAATAAAACGTCTTTTTTGGCAGTCATTTACTGGCGAAGATAAGTTTTTGGTATTTTTAATTATTATTAGACACCAAGATCCGCCGCGACCGATATTGGCCTTCTCTCATATTTATATCTATTGACATAGTTTTGGTAGTGCGGTAAATTCACAAATTAACATTTTTATCGAGAGTTCTCTCACCGGTTTGCGGTGAAAATGTTTATGGTTGCAGAACATCGGACATTAATAGTTCCCAACGTTCTTCGATCTTGATGCGAAAATACAACCGTCACCGAATTCATCGTCACGCTTGGAGCAAGTAAACATTCTCGAACAGAATCGTCCATCTGGCACATTCGGGGTTGGACGATCTCGATTGTCGGAATTCGGAAGCTCAGCCGAAGCCGTACGGTTCTGCCTATCAGCTCAGCAGTTCCAGCGCACACCGTGAATAACGCAGGAAGCTATGCTTCCGAGTGGAAGCCGTCGGGTAGGAGAACTAGACCGCTATTTCGCGAAATTAATTGAATTACGTCGACGAAGCGTGCAAAGCCAGGGAACGCCGGCTCTTCTTCGTGCACCCGAGTGCCTTGTAAACAGGAAGTACGTCGAATTGCATTCCGCGCGACAAAAAGTACGATCCCAAGAGGCAGCGTGTTTCCCTGACTTCCATGGATATCTTGAGCGCACACACGCGAGAGAGAACTCGTCTCGATACTCGTCGATAGAGACGGCAACAAGTCCATACACGCGATCTCGAAGAGCGATCTGATGGGAATGTGCATGCAAAAAGTTAGGATTACCGTAGCCAAAGGAGCGCGATTACCCTGGAAGTTCCCGGCCATTTACATAGTACGTTGCATCCGAAATGGCTTAATCCACGATAACTGTAAGCGAGCTGATTCTGTTTGCTTAGGTTTCGAGGTAACGGCGGTTGAATGGCCGATGCGCGTAGCCTCAAAAAGAAGGTGAATAAAGAAGCGCAATCTTGCTAACAGGACACTTCAGTCGAGTCTACTTTCCATCTTCGCGTTCGTGGTTTTCTTTTCACCGAGGCAATTTCCGCTAATTGAAACGTTCCACTCATATCCCGACTTTCAGTTACAAGTTGAAAAAAGTTCGAATGGTGTGTGGTATAAATAAAGTTACATTCATCAGTCATATTTTTAAAGTTTTGATTAATATTTACACAATTTTGGTTGAAGCTATCTTGATATTTATACAGTGGCAGATTAATCTTTGATCTATGCTTGTAAGACATCTCGTTAATCTCTTTCGCCAGTCGTGAACAAGCATGACGACGGATGGAGCGAGAAAAGATGTATTTTTAAACATTAAATATTTGTAACTGGGCTTGTGCTCTACCCTATGTGACGCCTTCTCTTTACATGTTTATATTTAGTCTAAAATTCTATATCCTGTAAAATGCGAGAGATTTTACAAAGTCTATAAAAAGCGAGTAAAATAAGCTTGCTTATTCATTATTCTCTAGTATCAGAGAATAATATAGATGAATTTTTAAAAGAGAGAAAATTTTTATCTTGAAATATTTAAAATAGCTGCTAAAAGTGCATTTTACATAATGACGAACCACGCATTTTAAAAGTCAGAGCGTGTCAACATCAAACGTGTTAAATATCAGTAAGCATATTCTGTAACTTTTAATGATAGTGTCGTTATCGTTACATTGTCGTTGCGCAGATATGTATAATATATGATAAAAAAGCTGCGCAACCGACACAGTCGTTTGTCCTCGTAAGACTCTTAAATCTCCCGATCCATAATAAGTTACTAATTGCTTTTTATGTACGATCGCGAATTAGAGCGGAAGAGCTAAGAACAGAATCAGCATGTCAGCATCAAACTGTCAATCACACTTCCTTGAAATTCCGGATTCAATTTATCCTTAACAATCCCATTAGGGAGTCCCCACGTCGATACTCTGCGCAGCGAAACTTTGGTTCTGCCTCGAGCTGGACAAAGTGCCGATATAGCTTGTCTTGTCTCTTACTGCGACTGACACTTTGGCATGACTCGGCAACGTGGAAATCACATTGTCTTGTACGCGTAACGAGCACCCTCATATACCTAATGTAACTTCACGTGCACTACGCGAATACACGCTCGAAAACGAAACAGCAAAGTGTGTACATACATGTACAATACACGTGCGTAGAAATGTCAGTAGATAAACGTGTGTATATACATATACGTAATATTAATGTGCAAGTGTATACGTGAGAATATGTACAAGGTGTCTTGCTTGATAAACACGTTTTAACAATAAATGCTTTATGGCTAATAACATCAGCAAGTCAAAAGTTTCACTAATTAAGGATTCTATTGTTTTCCATCAGAGAAGTAATCATAGACGCGACTATTAAGACGAATAGCACAATGAATGTAACATATCCGCGTCTCAGTATATACAGGTGCTCTTCTCAGTTACTTCTCGTACAAACATAATCAATATCCTCGGATTTTTCACAAATAACAGCTCCTAATTATCCTCGTGCAATAAGGAATTTTGACGTTAAGCACGGAAGGATCTAAATTATTATCAGTGGCAATATCGGTGGCGTTAAACGTTTCAAACTAAAACGCGAGTTACACCCTGTATACACGCGTGTGGATACGTCGTCGACGTAAAGCAAGCGCGGTGAGACGCGTCGTTGTCGTTCGAAACATGCGCGCGACCGAACTTGGGCGCTCGTTAAAAGTTACCGATGCGTCCTCGAAAGTGGATACGAAGTCCGATAACTCGATCTCAGCGCGCAGCACGACGTCGCAACGGACGAGCTAGATTGTCGTTTCTGATCGTGACACCCCTGAGGTGCTCTCCCCCTTTCCTCCTCCTACCCTCGCGCTATTCACCCTGTTATTTGTTGACGGATAGACGGCGCGCATTGTGATAATGTCCCCGGAAAATTCCATATTATGCAACATGTGTGGCTGTTGCAGCGCGTTAATTGCTCGGGTACCATAGTCGAACGATGTTTCTCCACATAATGCGAGACGTTTGCCTAATTACATCCGTAGAGCAGATCGGCGAGAGCGTGAGTGAGAAAGATCGGAAACGTTCGTGACGTGCATTAAACCTAATTTTTTTAAAAAGAAGTATTAATACTACGAACGTGTAGCAATGCATATGCATTTGTATCTCATTGGGATGCACGTAGTATCCCCCTATCTGTAGATGCATAAAATTTATTACAAGGGTTATACATACCTCCTAATTTATTAGCCCCATTTATTCTAAGCACGCGAAGTTAATATTATCTCACAAAGGTGAAATGGCAAGTGAAATATCTTTTATATTAAATATATTAGATACATTTCTATTTTTATCAAAGTTATAGATATAATTTTTCTTACGATTTCATCTATTTAATAACGTTATCTCTCATGCTGCTTCACGCGAGGTATCTCATGCTCGTCAAAATCATTCGAGTTACGCAGAGGCTAATTGCTGACAAGGTAAAATGAATAGCTCGAAAGCTGTTCCGAGCAATTTATAATCATGACTGGTGCGGGGCCGCCGTGGCTATTCTATGGTGCATTGCGGCGCAATATACACGGATACAAAGAGAACGTGGAGTACGCCCTTAGCTCGCAATCCTTCTGATTCGCCTGAATTATACCTGTATTTAACCTATTATGCTGCTGGTATTAAGGGAATAGCAGTCTATCGTTGTTTTTCAGAAGAAAATTCACATAGGACGGAATGCGACGGGATTTTGAGCACAAAGCTAGGACGAAGCGCGTTTAATTAGCGTAAACTTCGTTGCGTTGTTAAAAATGAATGCTGCGAAGGATTATAAGGATGCAGGAGTGTATATGAGATCGCACACGCTATTAACGTGTATCACTCACGAACACCGGTGTGACGTACAAGAAAATATAAATAAAATATTAAACTCGCTCATGAATTTAACGGCGAATTAAATTTTTTCTGGATTTCAGTCTCGTCGTAAATATCTTTCCCGAAATTTTCGTGGTAATTAGCATAATTGCGTGTATAAGTGACGTCAGCTAATTATTACTAATTCCAATAATTATGCGGAATTCGCTTCAATATGGATCGCTTCATGTGAGAGAAAAAGAAGAAATGTGTATAAACTTTTTCTTTTAGTTCATCAGTTAAGATTCTAATGGAGATTATTATTATTATATACAAAACGTAGATTTTTAATAAATATATAAGTTTATAAAAGCTTACTCAAATTTAGAGAAGATTTACTTTTTAAATTTATTCCATAATCGATAAAACTCAAGCTTCGCAAACACTTGTAATAATAATGTCCGCGTACTTTCGCAAGCACTGAACGAGACGAAATTCCCTTAAGAAATTAACCGCGTGAAGCTTTGCTGCCTCAGTTTCTAAGCCTCTCACAGAGACGCGTTCTTCCGCAGCAGTAACAGCAGCATTACCAGCAGCAGCAGCAGCAGCAGCAGCAGCAACAACGGGAGACCCTTTTAATTCCGTGTCGGAATCACGCCGAAGGAGACCGTCGCGTATCTTTAGTAACCAGTGCATATTTCATAGACGTGCCGTGTGTGCGCATAATTTTCGAGCCACTGCTCTTACACCCGCCTGCAGGCGCGCCTTCCACGGCGCTCTCTACCACGGACCCGGCTGTCCGCCCCGCTGACGGACGTTCTCTCCTCGCAGCTTGGGGTAGGAGCTGCTTGCTGTTCGCGTCCCGCTCCGCGAAGGGCTGAGAGAGAGAGTTGATTAATCTCTACAATATTTAAGAAGCGCCGGGGTCGAGAGCAAAAAGCCTTCCGCCCCGAGCTTTACGGAGATAGCTTTCCCCGTTATATAAATCCCCCTGGCTAATCCGCTGTTTGCATCGATGTACCCCTTGTGTTTTCCCTGCGGTGTCCCTGCCTTCTTGTACCCCGCGTGGCCACTAAATACATCTCCTTAATGGATTTCTAGGTGTGTCCCCGAAAGGAGCTTTTTAAATTCGATTTTTCACACTGGAACGTTATCGTGAAATATTTTTACCCGAAGACATTAACATGATATCGCACGTAATACCAAAAACTCCTATAGATGATGTTGGACTATTAGAAATTATAGGGAGGGGAGTTAACAGTTGCTATAAATTTTACCTACATTAATACGAGAAATATACGAGAACAAGAGATTATTATGTTTGCGATAAGTTGCGGTGAACGAATTTTGCGATTAAATAAAATGGGATAGTTTTGTATCGGAGAATATAAAATATACGGGTGCGGAATTATAATATCCGTGCGATCGCGCGTACATAATACTTTGCAGTACTGCTCGTAATTCGAAGTTCAATTCGACTGATTTATTTTTAAGCGTTACTCGCGGCGTACCGAATATAAATATCTGGCAGCTCTCAAGCCAATTGAGTTAATCCGCGCAAATGCGTGTACGATTTCAGTATAAGTCCATACGCGCGAATAACGCCGCGATAATCGTCACTCCTCGTTCGGCCAAACATTTATGCGATCGCGACATAAATATTTAGGTGAGACGCGGGATCGCGACGCGGAGTTGTAGATAGAATCGTATGGATCCGGTAATTGCGTTACCCGTTTATCATATCCCGTGACGTTAACTTACGGCCACGTGCCCACCAGGGATTTCGGAGCTCGTAACTCGCGCGTTTTATCAATTATGAGCTCGAACGTGATTCAATAACGGCGCACCACTCGAAGGATACTTACAGTTACAAGTTGCATTACGGAGAATTGTCTCTATCCGAACTACTCACGCTGGTGGCAGACGCAGGGAGCGCACAATGTCGACGGAAGGAACCGCGAGAGCAGATAATTGTATTACTAATCACACGCTGCAGATGGAGCAAACCTGCAGAGTTTACTTGGCTGCAATAACTCGCAGGTTGCGGCTGCTAAAGATTTCCCGTTTGGCACGTTTTCGCGAGGAGGAAACGTAATGCGCTTAATCAATAAATCGATAGTACTCTGCCAAGTGTACCAAAAAAACAATAGTTTTAACACCGTACAACACGAAGGGTTCATTTCGAAAAACGCATCGGTCAATTTCGACGTCATTTTCGTATCTCTCGCTTTCCAAAATAGCGCGACAGAATACGGAGAATAAAGAATTGCGAGATTTAATTCAATTAATCCGAGTTCAAAAAACTGTGGACAGGAGAACTGGAGTTTAACGAAAAGCGCGCAACACCGGGTACGGAATTATTAAATGGCAAAGGCGATACTATGTATAGAATTATTAAATGGCGAAACTCTATATTCCATAGCGTAATTCTATTCCGGGCATGAAGAAAAGATATATATATATATAGAGAGAGAGAGAGACCTAAAGGACGTCGCGGATGCGCCCACCGGCTGCCAGAGAGTGGGCGATAATTGCATTGCTAATAGCACGACGGTGGGTGGGTGGGGAACTTGCACAGTTTATCGCACTTTATTGCTTTACCATGAGCGTCGTACCCTCTGGGCATTCTCCGATGGCGCGTATGTAGTTTGCCCTGTTACGTTCTGAAGCTTAACGCTCAATGTGCAAAGACGATAACGGTGTAACACGCGTGGAGACATAATGTAGATATTAGATAAACGCGCGCCGCGCTTTACGGGCTATCATTGCCGCGATTTATTGCTCTTGATGTTGAATACGGTGCCGTAACTTTCTTCTTTGACCCCGTTGATTAGTTATCTCTCTCCCCTACGATTTATTACAGAGAGTGCAAGGAATTACATTTCGTGATATCCCGGTGCGAGTGTATGCAACAGTAAGTACTTGTATTCCCTTTAATTAATACGGATTACTTACGAGTACTAAAAATCTTCCCGTTGAACGCTTGTGTAGAGCTTTCGAGTGTTCCGCCGGTTGAATATAATATAATGTTTATGTTAAATAGAGATCACTAATCCACCTGAATCCGAGATTACTGTAATATCCGAGATAAGCTGAGATTCATAAAATGGAGCATGATGTGATAAAGTAGTGGATATAGGGGAGTGTTCGCAATAAAAAAAATTGGTAACTTACAATCAACTTGATGAGATAGATGATATCATTTTTGCAAGCTTTTATAGAGATATTATTTACGACATAAATCACAAAAGCAGAGTTGTAAAACCAGAGTTGATAACGAGAACATGCAAGGGAGTAATTATTGAAGGCCTAAATAAAAACTTTAGTTGATTCATGTGCGGCTGTCACATGAAAAATATTGCTCTATAAGTATTCTGAATTTAAATCTATCTAGGACGAAGTCGTAGGGGTAAATACGGAGAAATTCATAACTCGGTCGCGACGATGTAATCACTTTCAGACTGTCCGCGTTAAAGATTTTACCGCGCATTTATTCATTACTTCTCAAATGACTGATTTCTCAAATGACTGATTTCATTTTTGAGAATTAATAAATAAATGCGCGGCGGGATTGATGTTTTGTATCGAGCATGATGCGTTTCGTCCGTTTCGTGGAGATTTGTAATGCGCACGATTAAATAATATAATTGTTTTTGTCGAATAATTAAATATTTGTCCGGATATTTCCCGCTGAACCTATCTGCATACGTACGTTGCTGCAGAGGTGTGATCGAACCGGTACAAACTCGTCGTACAAATCGGATTATCGATGAAGCGCGAAATTGCTAAACCGATAAGACGTTTACACGGCCTTTTTCACATTTTCTAACGCATCTTGCTGTGGACTGCCTGTGCAGACTGCAGATATCTACGCCCGTAATTGATGAAAATTTACTTGGAATTTCTTCGATTCAGCAAACGTCCGTCGATCTGTTACCTGAGCGAGACGTCGATGCCAGGACTCGTGGGACTCGAGAAAAAACGTACGAGGAAAAACGTACGAAAGAAGAACATCCTCGTACCAAAAATTACTTTCCGCATTGAACTTCGGCTGCATTACAAATACGCCCGTTTCCCCTTGTAAAAGTGCTTCAAAGTTTCGACTCGCGTAGACAAGAGATCCCGAGACATCGTAAGGGGAAACTCGTGGAATCGTTTCTAAGTTCGTACATAAGCGAACAAAGAAAATTTTCCAAACGCTCGAAACAAATGTGTGACTCGGTGCAAACGTTACGTTACGTTATTAAACGATCAAGTGTTAAATATATGATACGTATTTACCGCAAAAATGTACGATGGAAATATGTACAAAATGGAAAGAATAATCAAAGAGTAATAGCATGAAATATTTAAAATTTCTGTAGATGTTTATATCCAAAAATAGCAACGGCGTTATTATAATTTTGAAATATTATTTAAAACTGTAACGCATCCGATTATCGGGGCACCTCTTTAATAGGATCCGCTCTTGAGCATGCTGACGATCATAAAACAAGAAGAGATAGATTTGATTTGATTGCCGATAGACAGGGAAGATATCCGATCATTGAAAAACGCTACAAACTTATCTCATTGTTAATAAAATGTAAAAGACGATCCATATAAATAAATAATACGACAGATAAAGCTGCTAAAATAGACCAACACTGTTTATGTGAAATCGTACGTTTGCTACTTATAACTTTCTTATCTAGAGTGAACTTACGAGGAATATCGCTTTTTCGAGTTAAATTGACTGAAACGGATACAAGATATCAAGAAAGCCGTGTGGAAGATAGATTTTCGATATCCCACATGCACAAAATAAATCGGAAATGATTACTCGTATTACAACGGCGCAGAAAATAATTTAATATAACGACATACCTTTGTGATGCTTGTTGATGCTTATTACTTGGCCATCTTCTCGTTTCCACATTAATTTTGGCGGCGGATATCCGTCGGCCTTGCATGTGAGAGTAATATTCTGATGTTCTCGAACTGCTACAGTACTTTCCGTAGAAAGAGAATCCAATATATTCGGTGGCACTGGAAGACACATAAAAGAGTTTTTTATTCGGAATTTAGCCAACGTTGTATAATTAACGCTCATTTAAACATTCCTTTTATGCGAATTCCACGAAGCACACGTTTATTTCGGATAATATGACATGAATGTACTTTTTAAATGCATCACGATAATTAAATGAAATAAAGTAATTTCGGTAATTCAGTAAAATAAATATTTAATTATGATTACTAATATAAACTTTGCTGCGTTATGAACTTTTATGTCATTGCTTATTTTCTTCATGTTGCGTAGTCAATTGCAATTTACTATTATTAGAAAATGTTTAGGAAATATGTTTCATGTGTAAATTATTTAGAGCAAGTTGTTAATGATATTTACCAACAACTTGAAGAAAGCCCACTTGGCTTATCATTGGGTTGGTATTTACTTGGCACATATAATAACCCCGGTCATCCTGTTGCACACTATTAATATGAAGCAGCCATGTTTTCTGATTGTCATGCGACACGGAAAACCTGGGTACTTTCACGACCACATGCTTGTGAATAGTGAGCAGCATTTGGCGACCAACATGGATCCACGCCACCTGAAAACAAAAGGAAAACAAATATTTAAAGGTATATTGTTATAAGTAATTTTATATACGTAGTTACTAAATATACTACACCAGAATTATAATATATTTTTAAATCAAGTACATCAATTTTAAATAAAATAACGTTTTTATTTACAATGTTTTATTAACGTTTTTTATATTATATTTAATTAATTTGCTCCTTCCCCTCCTCTCTCTCTCTCTCTCGCTCAAGTTTGCGTTATCAAGTTTAATATTACCATTTTATAAACAGCAAAAATAAATATGTAATATAAAATAATTGTAGATCGTGTGAATTTAATAACGATAAACTCTAGGGGAAGTACTCATGCGTTTTTCAATTAAAATTGTTGTCATAAATTATTGTTATAAAAGTTGTAAAAACATACCAAAAACAGTTGTAAAAACATACCGCATTCTTTCTTGCTTACATATGATGTGAGTATAAAATAGATTCTTTTGATTTAACATTATATAATGTATAGCATAAATTAAAATTATCTAGAACTTTATAATATACTCTTGCTAGGTTTACATAAACGTATACATATACAAGTTCAAATTTAATCCTCTAAAATCCAAGATCTGACGTTGACAGCAAAGTTGAGCAACCATCACGTTGAAAATTTCAACGTGCCCGCTTAATACACCTCGAGCAGACACGAGTTCATAAAGCTAGGGAGGAAGCAGCCGTCCGTTTATCGCACCACGTTCCTGCATTGAATATTTCCATATTAGCACGTCGCGAAGTCACGCCGTTCCCTGAAAGTCCGCAGCTAAGCGTCCCGTCAGCGAAAAATTCTCTTCGTCTCAAGAACCACGAATATCCCCGAAACCACCGACGAATCTGCGCGATGCCAGTTTTACGATCGGTGTCAAACTTGTCTTGTGATCCCGATCTCGTCACAATAGCACGAACGTCATCGAATAGCAAAATATCATCGAGATCGGCGAAAGGCGAAAAAAAAGATCGCAAGGCCGATACTATGCGTGGCCCCACCAAGAATAAAATTATTACGCCAGTATTTTACGCTCCACCGAGGTAACTCGCTTCTAACTAAGCTCATTCCGCGACAAAGCTTATGCACTTTCAAGGACTTCCGAGCCGCTTCCCCAAACCTTTCTTCTCATTTCCTCTCGCCACGAGATTCAAGGCAGGTAGCGCAACGGCGCCCACTGTTTCTCATATTTTTTTTGCTCTTAGCTCTTTTTTAAATATACTTCTTCATAACTGAAAAACAGCAACGAATTCCGCCCGACTCGGTTCCTATTATCGCATTTTCCTTCCTGCGAGACGTTGTTTTCGCTCGTAAGAGAACAAGACTCACAGAATCAACGAGTTTTCGAATGCGCTTCGTAATTAATTCTAAAGAATGTAGTAGAAGAATTCTAAAAATTATGGTTTATTATCGTATTGTGTGCATATTTATTGCTGTATCACAAAGCTTTGTTATATAAATTCAAGTTATTATTAATATCCTATTGTTATATATTAATAATATTAATCATATTAATTTTATTAACGAGACATCCAGCTTTTGCCATGTCACTTAAAATAAATAATTAATAAAAGTTCTAACAAAGAATATATTTAAAATTGGAAGTTAAAGGATTTTAATGTTTAACTAAACATATTGCAATGTTCACGATTTTGCACAATGATTTACTCGCTAAATCTCGCTTCCTTTTAGATTCGTTATTGCTGCTTGGCAACATCTGGATCCGCGGAAATGGCGCCTCTTCCGCTTTTTCCCCGCCTCTTTTTCCAGTGTATATATACTTCCTCAAATTAAGCCAGAAACAGCCCGGTCGGACAGGATAAATTGTATCATTTCTACCCTTTCTTCTCCTTCAATCCATGCAAAAACATTCAGCTTTTATTCGAAGCGTTATTGTTTATACAGAATATATTGTAACAGTTCTGATAATGTATGCATCCTGTTTCTTGAAAAGCATATATCGTTATTATAATCCAAGAGAGCAACATTTTAACAACTTTCAAATTAAATAAACTTTTAAAAGACATGCCAAATTTAAGCATGACACATATCTAATAAATTATAATTAAACAATTATAGTAGAAATAAATTGTATAACAGCTGCATAAAAATCCTATAACGGAGAGCATTATTATTATATTTATTGCCGCAGCTGTCGCTGCAGCTGCAATCGTCTATATGAGAAGCGATTTTGTTTGACGTTTTACTCAGCAAACGAATTATGCATAATCGACTTATCGTGAATCTAAATCCGACGAGACATTTACATTTAGGAATTACTGTTTCTCGTTTTACTCTACCCCGAATTCTTTTTCCCTCAGGTATTTCACCTAGGAACTCGGCAACAACTCCGTCTAGAATTGTTCGCCTATGTACCGCTTTTCCTTTTCGTCGGCACTCGAGTAAGCAAAAGTTTCAGGTACGGGAAATCACAGTACATCCCGTGAAAGTTCTTTAAACAGTCAGACGCCACTGACGGCTCTCCTAACGAAGAGCTCAGAAGATGGATGGTGGCGGATCTGTGAAGCTCTTGTCTGCCAACAGGATTTGCCGGTTCCCGAGGATCTCCGAACTCGTCAGATTCTGCCTCAGCTTGCGTGTAATTCTGAAATCCGCAGCGTGAACATGCGGTCGTCTCAGCTTTCGGCAGGTTTCCCTATATACTGCATTCGCAAAAGAAGAAGAGAAGACAAAAGGAAGAAGAAATGTGACGGTCGCGAAAGTCACAAAGTGGATAATACGAGATCACTATCAGGGCTGTCGGGAGCAGTTTTAATTACTTTTCATTGTTATTAGAAAGCATCCAATAATTTACAAACAGGTTCCTCTACCTCTTCCTCGCGGACGAGATTAAATTGACCATTATATAATGCCGCGCGAAGTCCCGAGATTAATAAGTTTTATATTACGTACATCTCTCGGGGCAATTTTCACGACGGTTTATAAGCAAGGCTCGCCGAGAAGAGCGCACCGGGAAAGTTGGCCGAGATCTCCCCAGAAAAGTCACCGTGGTGCGATACGAGAAACTTTCGTAGTCACGCACTGCGGATGGCTCCTAAGTTCTAACGAAGAGGAAGCCGCCGCGACGCGCACGTGCAGGAAGATGAGTGCTCGCTTATATAAATGTGCCTCGCCAGAGTGTCTTGAAAATTAAATTGTTGGCAAAATATAAACGTCTCAATAATATGAATAAACGATATACAATATTTATACTGCAACAATGAGAATGGTAATGGCTAAAATATGGCGTAATGTGCAACCTTTGATTTAACGAGTAAGAATGAATCTTAAAGAGGAATATTTTCTTGTGCTCTACATAGCTGCGGTATTATATCTTAAACGGTCTCCACAAGAAATCCCCACTGGTTGCAAGCTCGATTGAAAATCCTGGCAGTGATTCAAAACCGGTCTGCACTGCAGGAACGTGAAATATTATCGCAAAGTACATATTGCGGTGGCAAATCATAATTCTGACTTTAATTCTAAACATGAAATTTAACAAAATATTTATACGCGACTTTATACGATGTTTTAAAGAATGATATTCTCGCAGCAGGTGTACATCAATACGGATGCAAAAAAGTATTGAGAAACGATCATCTAAATTATAACAAATCTAGTGAGCGTGACAGGTTATATCATAGCGCGATATGGATATCTAGCTTTTACAATTATACCTACGTATGATTTATATAACTAGCGCGCAAAGATAGAGATTCTGTTTGCACATATCGGTATCTATTGACAGTACGATGGATGATTCAATGCAATCTAGATTCACGCGTTCATCGCTCGCTTCGATCACTTTTATGCTTAACCTCGCGCCCGAGAGTTTTATATATGGATTTTTTTTAGTGATCGATTGACAGCCCGAAAGCTGATAAGAGGATACGCGATAATTAAAATATAGAAACCGTAACGCAATCTCCGTACCGTAAAATAATTTCAACTTTCTGTTGAATGCAATCTGTTCCCGCGATATCGGTCGTTCCTCCATTTACGCAAATAAATCCATATTTATGTGTTATTTCTAGCCAATAGTAAATTTCCAAGTCAAAACCGAAAGGAAACAAGAGCGGAATAATTCATGACAACTACAACTTAATGCGGCAACAATTCTGTGATAAGAATCGCCGGGTTTATAAAAAGAAGGTTGTAACAATATTTTAGTGTGGAGCAGAGTTACTAGAACAGTCGCAGAAGACAGTTACGAGTCTAAAAAAATCACGGGGAAAATGATATCTAAATATTTTTATTAAAAAAATCGATTCGTATTTATACTATTCTTATACGAATTTGTATAATATAAGCAAAATAATTACATCAGAAATGCTATATAAGCAACAATCTAATGGTCTGAATTTACATCAGACACTGACATGCTACATCACGCATATCTTTCGATTCTTAACAAATTATAATTTCCTACACTCGTTATACTTTGTATTTATAAACATATTCGACCTGCAACATTAATTGTTAATATGTATATGTATCTCTTATTCCGTTACTGACAGTAATTCGAATCGGACGTATTTTACCATTTTCACACGCTTTATACATTTATTTAACATTTTCCTTTATAATTTTGACGATACTATCTTTCTATATAATGACTGTTTTTTTACTTCTGTGGCTACGAAGCGCTTGTTATGTCTTGTATTTAATCATTGTTTTATGGACCGAAATTTTATGTTCAACTATCGACCCGGAGGTGAGTGGGATTATATGCAATAATTATATCTTAAGTTTGTCACACTTTCTTATATTCTCTATTTTACAGTGGAATATATGTCCACTCAAACTACTCTAGGCCTTACAGCCATGTGTTTTTGATGACATTCCTCTAACAAGGATCTCTCCTCCTCTGGGTCCATAGTTACCAAATTATCTTTTCAATGATCGTAAGCTGAGGATGGCTCCAAGTAGAGCCGAAACGTTCTTATAAAGTTAGAATAAATTTGTTTTATTAATTGTACTGCGCATTAATTACCGCGCTTGACTCATATTCGCTGCTTACCTTTTTATGCAAAATAATTACGATAATTATATAGAAGTTTATTATATTTATTATATAGTTTATTTTATAGTATATATATTGATTAACATACCCTGTATTTTCAAGTATTATGAATATACGATATTTATTCAAAGTTCATACATATAATGTTTATAAGTACAGTCTGTTCCACAAGAACGTATACGGCATAACTTTGTGTAAAATGACCGCAGCGCAATTTCTCTAACACTGTCCACAAGCTTAAAGCATGCTCTTTAGCACAGTATACATTTTACCGGTACGCTGAGTATTGGTTTCGTTTAAACAGACTTTTTTCGACATGAGTGCGAAATATTTTAAGCGGTATAAGGCAGTGTTTCTCGTTAGTCATTCGAAAGGACCAAAACTATCGCAGCAGCTGGGCATGGTCTCCCCTAACAAGGGCCTGGTCAACTGCAGATAGTAGGGTTGTTCAATGCACCGTTAAGCATCCGATAAAAGTCCATGTTTGGGGGTGCTTCTGCAAACGCGGTTTTGGCTGCCTTTTCCTCTTCACCCAAAATCTAAACGCTGAAAAGATGCGTAGTATTTACCAAAAATGCTTGCTGAAGTCTGCTAAGAAGTTTTTTGGCGATGACACGAACGAGCGGTTGCTTCAAGAAGACAATGACCCGAAACATCGAAGTCGTCTTTGCACGCAGTGGAAAGAGGAAAATGACATTACTACGATGGATTGGCCAGCATCGTCCCCAGATGCCAATCCCATTGAAAATGTGTGGTCTTACATGAAGTTTAAGCTTCGAGGAAAACCTGTCTTTACTCTGAAGTAGCTTATAACTGGGATTAAGAAGCTATGGCGCTCTCTACCACGCGAATATGCGGAAAACCTTGTGGAAAGCATGGACAGAAGGTGCCAGGCAATAATCGACCACGGAGGCGACTGGACCTTCTATTAGGTAATTGCGCAATAGTTATTACCCACATAACTTCGGACATTCTATGTATATGCATTTTGTTTCCATAATGTGAAAATAATATCTTGTATGTTAAATGTATATACATCTCATATACCTGATTCGAATATACATTATGGTATATAATGTGTATATCCATTAATGTATTTGGTATGTATATACAGCGCACAATGTCAAATGTATATACATCTCATATGCATGATTCGAATATACATTATAGTATATAATGTGTATATCCATTAATGTATTTGGTATGTATGTACAGCGGACAAACCAAATACATTAATGGATATACACATTACTATAATCCATTAATGTATTTGATATGTATATACAGCGCACAATGTCAAATGTATATATATCTCATATACATGATTCGAATATACTATGGTATATTTGATGGAGATGGAAAGTGGAAGGTGGAAATATGGAAGTGGAGTTTGAATGTCTTCCCCAAAAATACCATCCACGGTTGGTTGTGTTCAGTAGGATGGTGACTCCACTATGTGTGCCAACGTATGGCCCCGACGTCTGGCCATTAGATGTTCTTGCCGAATTTGTTTATATGTTGTTATCCGTGCGACCAAGTACTATCGCGCTCGCAGCAACAAACGTGGTGCCGGGCTGCCGCTTTATAGGGGCATACACGGCCCCCACAATACATTATCCCAGACAGCAC
>NJRQ01000112.1:230025-248701 GCA_003063805.1 Aphaenogaster ashmeadi | reverse complement strand
ATAAGCGAAATGTTAAAAACAGTTAATTTTAAGTGATTATATCTCGGGAACTATACGGTAAATCAAACCCAAATTTTACACACATACGTATTAATATCTAAATTAGTTTTGCTGCAAGTTTAAAGAAAATCTGTAGCTTTATCATTTTTGACCTAACCACCTTAAATGCGCTAATTTAGCGAAATCCAGTTAGAAACGTGTTTTAGGGCACAAGAACTTTCTTTTTTTTTTTTGGAAATTCCCCATCCCTTTAAAAAAAGTTCATATTTGTCGCACTGTGTTATTAGCGTGACTATCCCATTAATAAACAAGGAAGTTATTTTAACATGTAACATTTTTCATCGTCATTTATATCGTCGTTGCTGACGAAATTTAAAATAACAAAAAGATAACTTGTTTAACCATCGCAAATTTATTATATTTTAGGTCAACATAAATATGTTCTAATTTTTATTTCATACAGATATCGCGCGAAGTTGAAGGAGAAGTCTCTCGGACTGTAAAGCGTCATACCAGAAATAATTGGAGATGAGTGTGAACTGATTCTCTCACACGCACGAAGTGATGCAATCTATTATAAGCGGAAAACACGAAAAACGTTTCTCTCGAACTGCAGTACATTAAAGAGTCTACAACGCATTTCAATAAAGAGAACTTTTATTTGGTTAAATATAAAACGGTACGTGTACATGACATCTCGCTGCGAAACACACGATCGAGCGTTTTGATCATTAATGAACAGAGATATAGGAACGCCAAATAATCAAATAATTGTCTTGCCTGTATCGGCCTTGCTATTTATATTATTGAAATCAGATCAACTATTGAAATTAGATAAGGGGTCTAGTGATTTACTAAGAAATCTGTGGATTATTTACAATAGGTTTTAGCAACGTTACGTAGAACACGAACGAGATAAGATAATCTCGCATTTATATACATTCCTTATTCTGATAACGCGAGTAATACGTCATTTCGTCTTTCAGAGATATAACCGACACTAAAGCCAAGTTGTTAAAAAAAAGTTTTCCTTTTGCAACTCTTGCCTTTTCTTCACGGAGACCGGAATTGTACGTACGATATTTCATCAAACCACATCCGCATTACTACAAAGAGTCTCTTCCGTGATCGAAGCCGGTTATTTTCTATGATCTTCTTCACTACCGTCGATGCTCAAAGATTATTCGTACAAAACTTTTTCCCGTTATAGAATAGCAACAGATATATGTGAAATAAATGATGGATATAAAACTCCGTTAAATAAACGCCATACGTAATAAGGTTTAACTATGCTAAGACATTTGCAACAACTACGCAAAGCATGACTTGGAAACTTATTCTAACGAATACATGAATGCAATATACCATGTTGAATATATTGTAATGAGAGATAGTGCTGTATCTAATACGGCGATATCACTTAACTTTACAAGCAATGCAGGCAGCATATTTTCAAAAGAGCATCGCCAAAATGACGAAGAAGAATTCATGTCTCTTCATCAGTCTAATTGTGGCAACGATCTTGACAATCTGCCTCTATTTCTTAACGACTTACAACGATTTTCAAATTCACGACATATTTTTCAAGATGATTCGTGAAGAGGATTATTTCGGGGATGAAACCGTCAGGGCAAAGACATATAGAGAGAGAGGTGTAAAAACTATCCTTCTGTGGAATTCGCTCTTCGGTTACAGGAATTACTTGGGAAAAGGCGATATTTTCCGCGAGTGCCCTTTTAATAAGTGCAAAGTCTTTAACGATCGGGACTATTTGAATGTGGAAGATTACGACGCGATTCTTTTCCACAGTAACGAGATGAGTGAATATGAAGTGCCACAAAAGAGGAAGACTGCGCAATTTTATGTGTATGTTAATTTGGAAAGTCCGATCAATGGAAAAGTGCTTCACAAATATCGGAAGAATTATTTCAATCTCACGATGACATACCGGTTCGATAGTGATATACTATGGCCTTACGGTATCATAGAAGACATAAAAAGTGGCGAGTTCGTCGCACCTTCAAAGAATGCTGATTGGAGCGCTTTCCAAAATACAAGTAATATATTCTTTTGTATGCATTATGTATGCGTCTTTTCTTTATTCAATGTCGTTTTGCAGTCAATAAAATTATTCAGGTTAAACGTTACATAAATGTTACTCAATATACGGAAATTTTCACCTTTTACATTGTAAAATGGTACTGCTCTAAAGTCATAAATTAATATAAAATACTTTACAATAAGGTAACTGCAGCTCTAAATATTCTTTCCGATTGTTCTTGCATCTCCCATTACTTGTGCGTGTCTTTTATGTAAAATGTAATTAGTTTTCCCATCACAAAACAAACGATCCCTATGTCTACGAACGTCCCAACGACAAATTCTCGGACGATGTATCTTATCGCCGTATAAGCTATCTCGAGTACGCGAGAACTAATCAGTTTTCGCAGGTGCCGGGGACGCGGTGGACGAAGTGCCATCTGCGATATTGAACATCATCAGGGGTAAGAGCAAGCCGGTAACTTGGTTTGTAAGCAATTGCCATGCCAAAAATGGCCGAATGGAATATGTGAAGGAGCTGTCGAAGCACATAGACGTCGATATTTATGGCAAATGCGGCAAATTTAGCTGCGAGAGAAACCGGAACTGTTTTAGCGACATAGCCGAGGCCAACTACTTTTTCTACCTGTCCTTCGAGAATTCTTTCTGCGACGATTACGTGACGGAGAAGCTGATAAATCCGCTCAGGTAATAACACGGCTTCAGATAGGGAGAGCTTGTTATCCGCAACCAGCGCGCGAAAACAAAGACTCAATCTAACTAGTGTTTGTGAGGTATTTTCCCTGATGATATACGAGTCACTCTTACAAGTAACGTATATGCCATCATGCGCGATTTAAGTCAAAATGTAAGACCATGTGACATAAAAATATTTTATTGACTTATTTCTCTTAGCCTTCAGTTCTGCGCCGCGCGATTATTTAAATACATTCTTTTGCATATAGATGAAAATGTGTATAAAGAAACATTATTCAAAAGTTTTTTATTAATGAATTATTTCTGCCGCCTTTTTTGAATTATCATTACTTTTTAAATTACCTTTTACAAAGCAAGCATATTGCGGATGTTTTTCCAGAAAAAAAAAGATTGTCGTGATAAGTTAACACTTGAATGATATTTTCCAATAATCATATTATTCATATGCAATCAAGTATAGCACCTATTCAAATCGTGCGCAGACTGACTGCTGCGTTACGCATTGACGTTTAATGTAAATGCAATGAGCATAAAGTTGATATCAAAATTCCGCGATTGTCTGGAATTGAAATATTATCGGCGCGGTGATAGAATCGATACGGCAACATGTCAATAATTGAATCGAATTTATTGCTATTTGTAGATTGTGCGAAGTACAAATGGTAACGATAACGCAACGCGCGGCGTTTCTTTCCCGTTTTTATTCACACGAGCTGCTCGACAAAGCGCAATGCGGACAATGCTTTGGCGATCGTTAAATATGTCCGTTTATCATTCGATATTACGAATAATCCAATTTTACGCGCTTATATCCAATATCTGATGACAAATATATTTTGATAGAGACTACATATCAAAAGACATCTGTCAGTACCATTTACGCGTGTAGCCAAGAGTGCATACTTATTGAATGCAATCAAAGCCAAAAAATTATAAGCGTATTAAATGTCAAAGCAATGTTTCTTGTTATGACTTTTAACAAATACATATTTACAATCAAATATTTTTTAATTATCGTTATTATTGCCTGTTAGGGAGTCTGCTATTATTGTCTAATAATTTATTCAGGTCAGAGGTACCTCTTTTTAAAAATAATGTTTAAGCTACATATGCATATATATGTATTATTATTGAATACGAAAAACTGGCCATTGTTTATTTCGATTTTGCTTAATCGGTTATGTTTATCGTATATTTTCCTATGTATAGTTCCGCAGATGGAATAAACGAAATTGCAAGAAAGTATTATCAACCAATAATGGGATTTTCTTATCGATATTCTTGCAGGCATAATATCGTCCCGGTGGTTTACGGAGGCGCCAACTATAGTGAGTTCGCACCGCCGAATTCCTACGTGAATGCCTTGGACTTCGAGAGTCCGAAGGAGCTCGCCGCGTACTTGAAATATCTCTCTCAGGATCTGCAGAGATATCAAAGCTTCCTACAATGGCGGAAGTATTATCGAGTCGGTAATAATTTCGGAATGAAATGGGCCGCTTGTAACCTTTGTGAGGTGCTGCACAAGCAGAAAAAGCCGAAAATATATTCGGATTTATTGGATTGGTACGCCAAAGATAAATGTCCTATTCAGGCGTCTCTAGATAATAGCGCCGATAAATACGCAACGAAACATACGCTAATGAATCGTGGACGAAAACAGGGGCCGGATTATAAAACTGGAACGCAGAAACATTGGTAATGTATTCAAATAAAATGTTTAAAAAGACAGTACTCTGAAGTCAATTAAACTTAAATGTTTACTGTGTGTAGATTGACAGTGATATTTTACGTTGACTGGACATTTTAAAAATGTAGGTGAGAGTTCCTTAATGCGTACTGATCACCAAAATCGTAGATACCTCATTTTTCATATTACTGAATATAAACGACAACGAAAAATATAAAATAAATGAGGAATAAGAAATGTAGATGAAAAATTGCCACATTACATCTTATTTTGTGCGTGTTACAGATATTTTAAAAAATCAGGTACGATTGATGTAATTTTAGATCAATTTATATAGCTCATAATAATCTAACAACGCAGCTTTATTCTGTATTTTCATAAAAGTATTTTATAAAAGTAGATTTATATATTGATATTAAAACAGTTTTCATCTATTTTATATACACATTACAATTATTAAAAAATTAAATCAATATCTTATAAAATTCATCATGTTTCCTAAATCGTACCACCCCGAGGTTTCTTAAATCGTACTGGTATGATTTGGCACAACTCGTGTTTTTTATTATTTTATAATAATCATTTATTTATTATATTATTTATTATTTTATGATATAAATATTATGGCATGAATTTTCAAATTGTATTATTAATCGATATTATTATTATATATTGGATATTTTTTTATTTGTTATTGATATATATAATTTTTCTCTCTCGAACATTTTTTCTGTCATTTTCATTCGAAAATTTTACTATTTTTAAAGGAGTTATGTTTTTGGAAACTGATAAGTACGATTTATATACAAATTACTTAAATCATATTTTTTACACCATGTTAGAAAGATTTATAACAAATTAATTTAGACTTGTTGAAAGATTAAACATATAATAGTAGGTGTCTTAAACCTCAAGCTACAATTTCCAAAATATTAACTTGCGTGAAAACTAGTACTTACTAAATAAGAAATATAATATAAAATACCTTAAGTAATACTATTTTGGCAACTCTCCCTTATATATATATATATATATATATATATATATATATATATATATAACGTATAAATAGTCACATAACGTATAATAATCACATTTTCAATACTTCATTTTAGCTTCAACTTCTGCGTTATTGATCAGAATCGAAACGTAATATAAATACTTTTCGAATCCATCTTGTTTCCAAATTGAATATGACTTTACGAAAATGTATCAGTATTATTAGATGTGATTTATCTTAGTTTTGGTAACTTTGATTTGGATACGTAATTAAGCCTATACGTGATAATAAGATATTCCTCCGTCATCTATTATACAATTATGTATATTGAGCATTTCTAATAACGGGATGAACGACGACGCAGCTTCGACGTTTGACTTAGACATCGATGATGGATCATTAGGCCGAAGATATGTAGTGCATCGATATATTCACTATTCGCTTGATTAGTCAAGATCAAAGCAGCTAAGCTCCATCGCCCTATAGCACTGCTATACACTCCGAGAATTTGAGGAACAGATATGTAATTTACTGATCATATCCATACGTTTCATAAAAGAAAATGGCATTCGAAAATTGCGTATTATTAAATTTCAACGATATTTAATAGACTGAATGAATATAAAGCACATATATTTGTATAAAGGACTGACGTTAGTCTTAACATCTTACTAAGAAACTATTTGGAAAATATGTTCTCGTAATATTTCTTTAACATTTTTTAAAATATTACTTCTACATGATTAATAAATATAAATAATATTTATGAAAAAATCTCCGTCTTTCCAAATAGTTAGGGAAGAGTTAAATGTTATAACAAATTAAAATGATAGTTTATTTGTCAGCATTATTTAATCATTCAATTCTATTCCCATGCATTTTGTGTTAGAAAGGCGTGTCCAACAAGTACATAATGTACTGCAAATTTAATAACAACAGACCATTGTGTTCATATATTTATACATAAATATATGAAATACAAATAAAACTAAATATACGTTGGCATAATTAGTGGTAGCTGTTACACATTTAATTAATAATAACTATTAATGTATCATCATAATTTTGTGTATGTGTGGGTGTATGCACACTTATATAAGACCTATGCTATGCATTCTTTGCGTATGATATAGTCTTGTATACGTATATTTTTTTTAGTTATAAAGATAACTAAAGAGTATTTAGTTGACTTCCAAGGAATAATGACGTGTCTAATGGATCTTTTCGTCGTTCCTTTAACTATTTGCTCACAATTATTAAGTAATCGATCCGTTTTGATATCGAACCATAAATTATTACACATTCTCTGCTGTGCTCCTCGACTGAAGTCTTATGTGTCACAAATTTATACAGTCCCAGACACACAAAATATCTTTTAGGTGGATGATTTCATGGTAAAAATGCATTACTGTTCTGATATTTTGTGTAACATACTTGTCTGAGATGCATTAGACTTAGATCACTTGAAAAGGACCAAAACCCATGGTCGAAACGTCGTGATGACTTTCTATAATAAATAAATTGTGGCCAGTTTGGTCGTTTATACAAACACTTAGTTTAATTATTACTGGCGATATAATTTTACCACTCTTATTAATATATATTTTTTTTCTTTATAGAGTTTTTCTATACTATCAGCCAAATTTTAATTGTATATTTAAAAAATTAGTAAATTGAGGCTACTAACTTATTGTTAGATACAAAGAAAAGCCTTCTTCCAGTTTGTGAAAGTTAACGAATCGACTTAGAATAAGAAAATAAGCATAATGTAGAAAATTTTTAATTTTGTACAACTCTTAAAATTTATAAAACTCTTATAAAAGAATCTCCATTTTGCTTTTACACATGAAAAATGTTAATTATTTTATAAATAATATTTAAGGAGATTGCGCACAAGAAGCGATCATACATGTAATAATAAACAATAAGCAATATAAATGCTTCATGATTGTTAATTTTAGCAAATGCTTAATCTACGGATAATACAAACGTACATACAAATAGTATCTACGAAAAATTGTGCTTATAACAACGTCCATACACGCCAGTCATTGGCTGCGTTCAGCAGAAAAAGCAGCTTTGCAACTGTTGTAAGATTCTTTAATATGATTGGTTCTTGCCCTTTGTTCCTCCTGGATCTAAGTGTATAAACCAATCATGTTAAAGAATTTTACAACTGTTGCAAAGCTGCTTTTTCTGCTGAACGCAGCCATTATGTAAATGTTATACAACATTTACAACATCAGTATTTTTTTCTTTTAAACTGACAAAAAAATCTTGGTTATATATATATAGATAATTATATATTTTATATACTACTTTTGTAAACTAATATTCATCAAACTTTTTATATATTACTGATTCTATTTCTATATTTCTTATTAATTGTGTTTTGTTGTAAATAAATAATCTACGTTACTATAATAAATGTAAATACATATAATGTACGTACTACGTACAATGTATGTAAGTTATATTATAATAAATACAAATGTATTTTTCCAATTTCTAAATTTTGTAATCATTATCCCTTTGTTTATTTAAAAAATACAGAATTTTCTACAGTTAAAGAAAAATTATTTTTAATAATCGATTTCTGTGCATCTGATTAATTATTTATTCGTAAAAATTTTGAAATAAGTTGTTTTAATCCAATAGCAACAATATTAATAAGCAAATGAATATGTACAAATGAATATAGTATATCATACCAATCGTAAGATGTATAAATAAATAACAATGATCACTATATATGCAATTAACTCAAAATGTTTTAGCTTTGAGATTTATCGCATATCGACATAAAAACATTACGATATAAAGATATTTTCAGCATTTCAGTTTTTAATTTTAGAAGCAAATTTCGATCAACACTCCTTCCTTACTGACCAATGGTCATAAATATCTTGATTGTTTACTTGACACTGTATGAAAGATGGTCCGTACTCAGAAGATAGAGAAACTTCGTTGAGAAATAACGAGATTAGACAAGCTCACTCTTGCTGTTCGAATTTCTTTCTCCATCTAATGAAGAAAGCTTCTATTCCTATTAGTTCCCGTCTACATGTACAGCGTTCAATTAAATTGCAATCTATTATATCCAATTTCATTTTTTGGATTATAGTTACTTTGACACCAAAGTTTCAACAATATTTCTCAATCGATATACTGTATAACGCAAAGTACCGTGTTTGCATTAATTATCGAATTTTTAATGTCAAAATATATTTTGTAGAATTAAAGAAAATTTATTGACATATCGTATTTATAATTTATTTTAAAACGTAACTTAATTATTATTTCATATTTTTATTACTTAATTTTTATTATTGCAAAAGTCGATATAGCCGCTTTATGGTTTATGATATTCTCTTTTCATAATCATTATATAAAAGTACGTATTATTTTGCACATAAATCCGCGCATGGATATCAAAGCACGATCCCACGTGTTAAAGGGAAAAGGAGAGAAAACTCCTCATAAAATTCTATCAGACAAGCGAATGCCTCCGGCGAGTCATCTCAGGCTTATGCGGGGGACTCTTAACGAAGGAAACTTCGCTTCCTTTGTACGTCTGCCTGCACGATAAGCAATCGAATTGCAATAAACCGGACCAAGATGTCGCAAGTTACCGAGATAGATATTACCAATGATAGTTGTGTTAAAGTTACGAGAATCGCGAAAGTACTACGTACAAGTACGCCGCACCGCTCGCTCTCTCTAGATGGTTACACGCCACGGCACCAGCTCGCATTGTAAAAGTACTACTTGGGTGCAACTTCGAGCGTCGAACAACCATTCCAGTAGGTTGTAACAACCTCAAAGTCCTCCTCAAAGTTCATCGTGGCGGCAATTTCTTGTCGCTAGTACCATAAACTCGTAGTCTCTTCCTCCCTCCTTCTCTCTCTCTCTCTCTCTCTCACTCTATATCTACCATACAAGACACGATAATCTTCATCGAATCGTGCGTTAGTGATAAGACGGTCGAACTTCGTGCGAATCAGATATTGAAACAGAATTTCGGCGAGTTTAAAGTTCAGTGCTACAGATGCGTGAAAATGATCTGTATGATATTTGACTAGATGGAAATGCGACATTCAATACAGATGTATATTACCATCAATTACAAGCACGGACATACCAAAATTTGTAACAGTTTCTGTATCTGGACTCGATTTACGTGCGCGATTTACATGCACGATATTAGGAATCGAAAGGAGATGAAATTGTTCCCCGTGGTGCGCACATCCGCAGTGATTGATTGATTGTATGCAGGCTCCACCGTTATTTGACAATGCACATCATCCGGCTGTACTGCACGTTCAATGCGATATGCAGCATGGGAAAATGCAGAAACTGCTGCATTATGTCGGACCGTAAAGTGCGCGTCAGCAATGATCAAACGTCGGATAATGTTTGGCTTCTGATATTGCTTATTAGAACGAGCAAGTGTACGATAAAGAGCACGCGATCGAATTTCATATTGTTGCATGTTTTACGCAATACTTGCATAAAGTAATGAAATACTCTGGAGAAGCTTTGTCTCTCTTCTTTTTAAATTATCAGCCTTATTGCATAAACAGTTTGAACGCAGCTTTCCGATTAGCTGCAAATATTTGGATTACATTTACCGTCTCATGTATATACCATTTTTCTCTATTTTCGCTATGATAAGACAATATATTCTACGACAATGTATATCGTCTTGTTTAACGTTGATCTGTTTGATTGTCCCGGAGTTCCTTCATTTACTTTCCCAGACAATCCATTTATTCATTACGTCATTTATTCAGCATTATATTATTATATTTTAATATGTGCATTATACGGTTTCTTGATATGTACACTTTTGCAAATATTGCAAATTTTGTTTGTAAACGAAATCATTAATTTGAAACGAAAAGATTTAGTCGATACATATTAATGCATAATCTGAATCTTGCTTTATAATTTCGAATGAAAAGTACGCATTGCAAATTCGCATCGGATGGTTATTATTATACAAATTTCGGATGCGATCGTCAATTTTATTCGCATTAATATATTACGGGATAAAACGCTAGCAATTAAGTGAGTGCGATGATACGGCCGCAATAATTATGGATTGCAATCACTTTATATAGCTCGCTCGTGTGTAACATAATTAGGATATAACGGCAAAAAGCAGGCAAAAACAGCACATCATTGATTAACGATGGCTATTCGATCGCGTTATATTTATTTATAGATCATCAAGAAGACAATACATCATCACATTGTGATTTAACAGTACATCTCTACATAACGCTATTGCCTTTCCCAAATGTTATTTAATTCAACCGTATCACTTATCATTAATATTCACAATCCTAGACTGTTCGATAGACAACATTATTATAATATAAGTATTATAATATAATAAATTTTGACACAATTTCTTGTTCAATTTAATTTGCCTGTCTAGACTTCAAGATTAAAGATAGCATTATTATTAGAACATGGCATTAATTATCGTCATAAGAATAAAACAATAATATAATTGATAAAAATCTCTATCTTTCAATCTACGTGAAATTTATACACGTTGAACGATAACAATATCCACGGACGAATCGTTTTCGCGAGCAAAACTTTGTTTCCGATCTCTTATGATTTAGGAAATTCCGTCGCGCAATCCCCGGTAAAGTGTTAACGCCGTAAGCGATAAATACGAGGGTTGAAAGTGGAAAAGCAACGGCTCGAATCGAGTCGGATGGATATAAAAAGAAATTACTGGCCTCTCAGACGCACTTGGACCTTCAAACGGTACTGGTGCTCGCACTCCCTTTCTCCTTCTCCCTTTCGTCCTTAGTTTCCATCTTGCTTTCTTTCCTGCGCTATATCCTCTCGCCATTTCTCTGTACCTATTCTCTCTTTTATACCGGGTTTATCTTCTATCTCTTCCTTCTTTTCCCGAGACTGTACCGGCTATTTCCCGATTCCGCCGCTCCACACTCGTAACCTGAATTATAGATGTCCTTCACAGTCTGCCGCAACTCACAGTTCTGCCTCCATTTCCGGTTCAGCAAAGATAGCATGCTTGAGACATTATTTGCATATATGAACACAAACGGGAATACTATCAGGAATTTGATTTTTTGCTACAATCTGAAGTATTCATAGGATATATTCGAATATAATTATCGAGAAAGAGCGCTGTCTATATCTTATATCCATATATACAGGGTGTATTCGAAAGTGAGGCATTTATTTTAACAGCATATAAATCGCACCAAAGTAAGTCATTTAGCCAAATATTGTTCAGATCAAAGTTGTAAGATAACGAAGATACAGGGATGCAAAGTTTTCGAATTCAAATGCGTTTATTTTACATAAGTAATACAAAAATGGTTACATTAATAATACAAATGAAACTAACGTTTACAATAATAATAATAAAGAACATGTTTACAAGAATACTAAGAAATGAAAAAAAAATTCAAATAAAAATAAGACATACAAAAAACGTGAAAACAGTTCACAAACAGTTTTCACTAATAACATGTCCATTAACTCGTTGTTCTCATACACATGTGCCATACTTTCATCACACACGTCCGTAAAGATCAACTCGTAATAACGTATTAAATGAATTCTTAATGTCATTCTAGCGGGTTCCAAATGCGACATGCCCCTCTCACACCCTGTTAAATGACCTTAATGTGACACATAATACCCTATTATTTACTTCTTAATGTGTCACTCCAGCGGGTTTGTATTTTGCATCCCTGTATCTCCGTTATCTTACAACTTTGATCTGAACAATATTTGGCTAAATGACTTACTTTGGTGCGATTTATATGCTGTTAAAATAAATGCCTCACTTTAGATATATGTATATATCGCTTGAATATTTTATCCTATTAGTTCTACAGGATCGATTAGAGTAATTATTGAAATATTCTTTAACAAAAAAACAATTATGGAGTTAACATCGTTAAAAATAACGATATTAACCAATACAATAACAGATATAAAATTATTAAGAGATATTGATTATATCAATTATATCATTAGAAAATGTTCCAATTTTAATTATTCTAACATATACGTTAATAGCAATAATAGTGCAAATATTGAAAAGATCGTACTTATACGATACGTCAGCATAAGTAATCGTATCGTAAGTAAGTTAGACTTTGCAAAAATTTGCTCGACATAATGACAAGTCGTTAAAAAGACATCTGAAGAATAGCCACGTAAGTATTTACTAACAACAAAGAAGTTTATGTAAACTTTTATTTGTTGCTGAACGAAGGCGCGAGGTAAAATTCAGCGACAAGAGCAGCGGAATCTTTTGTGCAACTCAGTCCGATAATCCCGGCGTACACCGGAGAATTGATTCAAATTAAACAGTAGGAGAAACGGTACGGGCGCGTCCGTTGCAATTAATCAAATTATTAAGCCTGGTTGGATTGCAACCGGCACGCGTTGTTGTTTCGCGAATATTCGAGTCTAACGATAACGATATAAACGCGTAATGGGTCTCCCATGGTACATACATGGCGGAGCGCGTGTCCGAAATTATTTCTCAGGATGCAAATTGATTCGCTATATCGCCGCCAGCCTCGCATAATTATCCTTGCCGAATTACATGAGATTATTTATTGTCGTTGAATCCTGCAAAACCGTAATTATATTGTTGCATGGGTGTTATAGAGTAAACATTAAATTTACATTGATAAGTATGAAAATTGCGCTGAAACAAGCGGACGGAGCGCACTGAAGCCAGCGGAGGGGATCTTAAAAACATTATCAACTTCAATATTGTGTCGACGGGGCGGTGCAGATAAACTGCAACATCTTCAGTCAGGCATTATGCCGCGCACGAAGACGGGGCAGTAAACTTTATAAATTCAGCACGCAACTCTCTCGCGGCGCGTTGTCTGTTGTGCGCGTGCCGAAGTTGTATATCACGCTGAATATTTCGGGCAAATTGATATTTATAGTCCCCACGTGCGTTAGTTCCGAATTGAATTTGCGCATAAATGCTGAAAATTTCTCGGTTCCGCGTGTTTCCAATTTCGCGTAAGCGCAACTGTACACGCACTCGCATATGCCGTGTTTTATTTCGCGGAGCCTAAACATACCGCGCATTTATATATATTGGAAAATTATGCGTATCAGCATGCGTACGGTATTAGCAAAGCAATAACTTTAATTACACTAATGCGTTAATAATATTAGATTGCCACCTATGATTATTATCCCTTGATGTCGCGTATTAGTGACAGAAGTCAAAGAAAAAACAAATTTTCATTTAATTTTACAAATCTTGAAATATTTATGTGTAATAATGTAAAATGAAATACTTAAAGACTTAGACATAAATGTTTCGTGATTGAATTATTTAGAAAAATTAAAAATCCCGGCACATTTTGCAATTGATCTGAAAAGACACAACATGTTATGCCTCACTCCATATAAGCGACAGTTTGGCAAGGTTTAGTATGACTTGCCAGATGGGACTTGTTAATAGGTATTTAGGATAAAGAATGAGTTCGTGGAACAGACGAGTAATAGATGAAGAGGAAGGAGGGTGACAGTGAGCCGTTCACGATGCGTCTTCGCACATTTGCGAAATTGCCAGTAGCAGAAGCTTTCGAGGATACGACGTGTCTGCATCCCGACGACGTGCGCGTCCTACGAGTTGCATCTGCAACAGATAGGAGACACTTTAGCCGATACCTTGTGCCAAGTCGCTGACATCTCGAGGATCGATCCGTTCCTTTGGAAACGTTATTTGCGCTCGTGACACGGAGGTGCGACGAAAATAGAAATCTGCACTTGATATCGACGTCGGGAGAAATGAGATATCGAGGTAACATTAATTACGTTCTAAGATCTTCGCTTTACCATTTGTTTAAATAGGTCGCTTCGGGAGAAACTCAAGAATTATTTTTGCGATAGCTAGCATTTTCATATTCATATATGCAATATTCTAAGATTAATTGCGAAATGTCTTCTCGATGTTTTATGCGTAATTAAATTTTGAAAACTAGGTATAAAGATAGGATTTTCTATATCTGATAATAACAATCGTTTCACGAATAAATTCATTGCATTGTAAATTATACAAATTTGTGGCACAGATTATTAATATCGTCACGTTCTATATATTGAATGTATAACAAATTATAAAATACTTTTGCATACATATTAAATGGATGTCTTTCATGATCAAAGTTTATATGACAGAATACTTGTTACAAAATATATATGCATACTTTTCGTGATATGATCAATAAATATATGAAATAACCCGTGTATTGTTTATAAGCTTTATAATTCGTAAAAGTTTACACATGTAAACTTTGATATCGATTCAAAACATATTTTCAATGCAGATTTTTCTTCAAATATTAGATACATTTCGTTGAATTTATTGGTTTGTACTAAAACAGATAAATTAAATCGACCATTTATTACAAAAGATAAAATTTCCCAGCAGCGAGAGAAAAATTTATTTTGAATATTAAACGCTTTTTATCTCGCAAAAGCGTTACATATCAAATACAGTTTGACATAATTGTAATTTAATATAATGTTGAAATGTAAGAAAGAAATAGTTAGTTGAATAAAGCTAAAAATAAGAAAAGTTCTTTATTAGTTTATTTTCTCTTTTCTTATAATGGCTAATAGCGCTAAGCATTGATTCCATTATTGCAATCGCGATGCCATTATACTGTCAAATAAAACGTAATAAAGTTTCTGAAATATATCAATACCGAAATTATTCATCGGAAACGATTGATAAATTACTCAAATTCGAGAGAAACGATCAAAGAATCAGGTGGGCTTCGCATAAATTCCGTAAGAAACGCTCATGTACGATTTCCAAACGTATGCTCGGGGTTTATCAGCAGTAACTTTGGCCCCTTCATATCTCGCCAATAATTCCTCTCCGAGTGGAAAACTGGCGTCGGTCTTTCTACCGTCCCCCGCGGGCCGTCCGGACCGACACCCCACCCCCATGAGGAGATTCTTTACCGCTCTTTCCCGCAGTGCCAGGAGACGTACCGAGGACCTGGGAGAATTTATCCGACAGATAAAAATGTCTCTTGGAGTTTATATAGGGAGAGAGCGGGGAGATTTCAATAAAACCCTCGATTGTAAAGTACAGATAGAGGGAGGCCGTCAGGACGTTACACGGGTCAGTGAAACTCAGTCGGTACCGTTTCTCCCAGCTCGTTCACCTTCAATGACTGCATACCTCAAGAGAAAGCTCTCTTTGCAAGGGTATCGATAGCGACGCCAAGTCTCTATCTGCAAGTCTCGCACATCTGTGAATTGGCTCTTCTTGATTGCTTTTTAAATCATTATTAAAATTTCAAGATCTATTTATTATTTCGTGAAAGTAAAGCATTCTTCTCTCTCCCGCTCTATTCTTTAACAATTCAATAATAACGATTCCTTTTGATCCTTTTAACAATTCATTACGCATGTGCAAATAGAAACGTTATTTAAAGAGCGTATTTAGGTCGTAAATCAACGTAAGAAAAGCTGAAAATAGACTATAGCAATTTAAAATATAAATGCACTGAATAAATTATTGTTCGAATACACGTAAGAGTAAAAGTCGTGATAAATATTTTCGTAAAGATGAAGTTTAAGTCAGCTTGTCAATTCTATAAACTCACGATCATACGATTTAATATAAATCCAACGTTTCTCTGCTTTTCAGTAATCGTGACATGCTCGCGGCATGGCGGTTACACCCGATCAAATGACTTGTACAAATTGTAAAAATTTCACAGATGCGCGTAAAATTGAAAACATACGGAAATATAAAATCATTGCTCATAAAATTAAACGTCCGATTTTGTGGATTAAAAGCGAAATGGATACCCGGTATTCCTATCTTCTCGTTTAGTTTTAAAGTTGATTATTCGCGATTAAAATATATATTCGCGGTTACATACACATGCATGTACGTACGCACACAGGTGTGATTTTCGCACGCGTGAGCGCACACGTGTCCACATACACGCGCTGAAGGCGGTCGAGCGCGAAGCGGGTAATTAGCGCGGCGCATCCCCGTGCAGTCTCACGCGGGATTAATTACGTAAGCTCGGACGCGCGTGTGTAACTCCCACGTATACAGGTGCGTGCACGCGAGTGCACACGCGAGTGCACACGCGAGTGCACACGCTCGCGGGTGTCGGGCTGGCGAACACTCTCGTGCGACGGTCCATCCCGGTGGTGGGCCACCCCCGCGAGACCGACGTACAAGTGCGGAACCGCACCACCGCACGCGTTATACACGCGTTTTCCTTAAGGCGTTCACGCCGCGGTACCTACATCCATACAGTGCCACGACCGACCGTGACCGTGTCGGTGAGCTGGACCAGCACTTTGCGGCACGATTTATAGGGCATTAAAACCAACGCTCGACTGAGCAATCCGCCACTCCTGGCGGGCCGTTCGCCCCAGACTCTTTCGCGTGTGTATATATGCGCGAATGCATGTACGGAGATACGTATGCGTCCGTGGGAAATTCAATCCGGACATAGCTATGTTTCTCCGGGGAGGGCATCGCGTCGCATCGCTCGTCTATTGATAAACATCAACCGTAATTTGACATCGCTCGATGCTGGTCGATTCGGACGTTTCCCGTGAAGGAACCGTTCCACGCTGGCTAATGTCCATTTCCACCAATGTAGATTAACTTTAATCTCGGTTTAACTTACTCTTTATCTCTTTCTAATTCTTAGGACTAGAAAAAGATAAAGAGTATGTTAAACCGAGATTAAAGTTCATCTACATTGGTGGAAATGGACGTAAGTGAAACAGTTTTGTGAAAGAAGCCAAAAAGCGACAAATGCACCAACGAGTTCTACAATGACAAATTGCACAAGATTTATTTTGCATCTCTGCAAAACTGTTCAAACGTAAAACGGGTTTGTCAATGTCGCGCAATTATTTTATGTAATAACGTCATGGTACAAATAATTAATACCATGTATTTGCTGTTGTTAATTAACGTTATTTAAACAATCAGAATATAGCATTGCACATAAATCTTTTCCAAGGTATCTCTACTTCTTACATAGACATCACATTTTCAGGTTTACATACGAGGCAGCATTATCATCGGTCGATTTATCCTCGAATTTGTAGTTTACTTCGGCGAAGCACAGACATATCCTTTATATATCCGCCGCAATCACGAAGGATTTCCAGTTATGATAGCTTCGAACGTGCGCGGGGGTGTTATCAATAGAAGCTCTCTCGCTCTGTATCAATTTCAGTATCTACTCGAAATTCACAGACGTTGCGAGCGAGCGAGCGAGCGAGCGAGCGAGCGAGAGCGAGAGAGAGAGAGAGAGAGAGAGAGAGAGAGAGAGAGAGAGAGAAAGAGAAAAAGAGAGCGTACAGTCGATAGTTTCGATCGTCTGCGATCTTCGGAAGCTCCGGCTGAGCTCGCGCTGTATTTCTTCTGGACGACTTGAGGATTTGGCGCTCTTATTCATCTAGCGATCTCAATCGGCTCGCATTGGCCGGATATGTAAGGCGCGGTACGTTTTTACGATGGCCGGAAAGATTCGGGGTCTTTTATACTTATTCGACGATCCTTATCGATTTTATCCCCCTCCTTTTTACGGGCGCGTTCGTCCTTTACGGCGTATCAGCGACGCTCATCATTACTACGTCGACTTTGCGGTAGATTAGAATTTTATATGTCAGAGATGTGTGTGCATGTGTGCGTGCGTGTGTGTGTGTGTATGTGTGTGCGTATGTGCGGAAAATCGATTATTACATGTGGAAGAAAGTCGCCAGTGGACTTTTATGATAGCGCAGATTGGATACTTCATTCATAATAAGAAAAATCCCGAAGATATTTCTCAAATATTCGGCGAGTAATACGCCAGTAAACTACCTTCCAATGTCGTTGCACATTCGCCTTGCACAATTTATGATAATTATTGTTAGCGCAGTCAACCATTATTTATAACATCTCAAAAGTTACTTGAAAGGACGGGCTTACATCTGAGTAGACCGCAAGGAAAAAAGGTGAAATTCGGGAATTTTTATCTTGGAAACTATTAATTCGATTCGATCCCGGTTTTTTTAATTTAAAAGTATTTACATTGAGGCACGTTCACAAATTTTTTTAAGGGAATTCATCTCTCGGACCGCTGTTCTCGTGGCCGGCGTAAAATGTGTCCCTCGCGGACACGGTTCACGGTTCCCAAGATTCCGCGCAGTCGGTT
>NJRQ01000112.1:184336-226340 GCA_003063805.1 Aphaenogaster ashmeadi | reverse complement strand
ATTGTTACTATATTAATATCTAATCGACCGATAATAATATAGTAACACTTTCCATTATTAAGATTGCGATGACTATATACGAATAGTTAAGTTATGTACTATTCCTTTCTTTCATGTTTTACTATAAAAGATTAGAAATTATTACAATTTATAGTAAACAGTTCTATTGCTTCTCGGTACCATGCATATATGATTTATATTACTAGTATTATAATAGAATTTACTATAAAAATGAGTATCTCGACTGTAATTTTTTAACCATGCAATCATAGTCAATTTTATCATCGATTTTATTATCAGTGCAGGATTAGTGAAGACAATTATTAATATTCAACGTGTGTAACTTGGAAGTTCTCTCTATAAGTCAATATGTAATGATGAACTTGTAGGATTTATAAAAAGCACCTGTTCGCTAAGTCCTAACTTCGGCAGTGTATTTATGTCGACAGCAGCAAACGTAAGACAGCGATAGGCGACTCGGACCGTCGAGGCATGCTCGTCCAGGATGGGGAGAAGCATGGAGGGTAGAGAGATGTTGGACAGAAAGGGGTGTGAGAGGAATGTTTCAGACTCCATTACTTGAATTGGAGTGGGAATACTGGGTGGTCCCTAAACACCCCCTCATATTTCGGACAAACGTTCGCGCCCATCGACCAGCCAGACAAGTAGTTCTTGCAAGAAGAGTATGGCTGCTGCTTTCTGTCCGCTCATTTTAAATAAAAACAAGTCAATTTTGAAAACATAATTTTTCTGAGAATATCAAATGGCATATAATTTATGTAATTTATCGTTATAATGATTGAACAGCGATGTGAAATAATTTATAATTATCTTAAAATTAAAATCAACATGATCTATTTATCGCACAATCATTAAGCCCAACTTTTCTTTTAATAAAAAGATTATAAAGACAATCGATGCGCTATCAAACAAAAAATAATATCAAAAAATGCTGTTTTATTATACTGTAGCATGTTAGACGACAAATTTTAGATTTCTAGCTGCGACTAGGGCTGCGGTCCACTTGACACTACAAATGCTTCGAAGTGTTCGAATGACCTATCAGAAGAAAGAATTTTACAAATTGACCAATCAAAGAATGCTTCAAAGCATTTGTAGCATCAAATGGACCGTAGCCTAGATGCACCTAAAAAATATTGTAACTCAAGATCATAGAAAATTCTTTACTTGCTGACATTTGATTTTATCCGTTATATCTATTATAAAAGATATTAGGGATGTAATTAATACCTTATTTCGTCCACTCGTCCGGTGTTAATAAAGTGATTTTAGTCGATCCGCGAACTTTAATGCAGAATGCAAGCCAAACAATGTGGAAATAGACACATTACTCATTCGACATGACGTAAATGTGTCACGTTTCCATACGCGTTTTAACTCCCCCCTCCGTTCGTATATGGCACATTAATTCCTCAAGCCCATCAATCACGGAGTACGTACCACTCTTTTTTTCCCCGGGTATTCGGGAATATTTGACGCCGCGTGACAGCTCTGCCGAAACTTCCATACGCCACCTTCTGACGATGCTTAGCTTTACATTGAACCGATACGACAACGAGTTTTGAGGACAAACACCAAAGTTAAGATGAGATAGACGGGGAATAGTCTGAGTTTACTACTATTAGTTTCTACGCGCGAACTGCGTCGCACGGATACGATGTGCCTTGTGTATTCTCGGCGGAATTGATGCTTTTACACTGTTTGCAACCACGTTACAATATAATTGCAATTAGTCAGTGATGTAAATGACGCACATTTACATGCAAAATAGGGATGAATAAATATGACGTATTAATTATACAACGAAAGATCATTCCGCGTAGCCGCGCGGATTTCAGTTACCGGCGAGAGGACGAGAGGATCTAATGAATATTATCGTGCTTCAGTTTTTTATATCGAATCCGTTACTTACATACGTTATAGCGCGCAGCGTCCATGCACTATACTCAATATCGAATGTATTTTTTATCGCAGCCGGGCCAAAGCAATTTGGATTCCATCCCGTCGTTTCGATTTTTAAATTGGAGTCTCTGAATGTATTACTTCGGAATTGACGTGCGGTTCTATAACAGTTCATAGCTCACGTATGTGATGACTTTATAAAATCATACCGGTTTCATGCATATCACATGCACGAACAATTGTCCCACTAAATTACAACAAAACCTTTTTAATACTGTCTATTTATTAATATTAATGTACGTTAATTCAATAAACTTAATATTATTTCAATAATACTAAGTTGAACTAAAATAAATATGCTTAAACATTTATAAAAAAATATCGAGGAGGTCGACTAGTTAAAATATGCTTAAACAAAATTATATATATATTAAATAAAAGATTGTATTTTCACGACTATGTTATTATTCCTGACAAGAGAATATTGCGCTTAATTATATCAAATTAGCATTACTAGTTTAAATCTAATCAAAGCTAATTGTGTGTATTATGTCTGCAACCAGATATTATATATTGTATTATCTTTAAACCGGGTGAGTGTACTTATTGTTAGAAGATTTTTCATATAACAACAAAATATAAATCTATTCATTTATATCTTATTTTATTTGCTAGTATCTTTTAAAGCTTTTTATTCGAAATCTTCAACTTATCTTAATCTTTTCCTTTTCTTCCTCTTTTTTCTGCCATTATTTAATTCTGAGCCTTTCATATTGCCATTGTTACGATAATCGATTTTGGAAGAGATTCTAATTCTAATCGCCTGAAACGTGGGTATCGCTTCTATAAATTACTAGCGAAATTTGCCGCAAACGTGACGTTATAATTATAATTTCATTTTCGTGTGGCCGGTCGAATTACTCGGTCGGCCCGTTATCTCGAAATTGGCGTGTACATTGCGAGTGTACGTTGCTCACTATCTTCCTCGCGTTCCTTGCGAGAATATTGCGCAAGGACGTAGAGCGCAAATGAAATGGCGCGGGCGATCTCGCTAAGAAAGGTATACGCGACCAGTTCCAATTCCCGGATCTGTTTCCCGTGTTCTCGAATTTCAGATAGGTGTATCGAAACTGCCACGGTATAACAGGGTTCCCAAAAAGTCAACGACAGGGAGAAATAAGTGTCGAACACAATGTTTTCCGCAATAAGGGCATGCAATATTGTTCGAATAACTACATTTATATTTTCACTTATCGTTGTCACAAATCGACATAAACATCAAAATTGAAACTCATCGATGTTATAATCTGGACTCCGGATTTAAAGCAGATTTAAAACACGCGTGTCAGTCGCATTTGACATGCGATGTATCGAGAAAATAATAATCGTGACGTGAGAGATAGGATATCGATGTTACACAATGATGTGGAACAACTTTAAAGCGCGGTACGAAGCGTCGCAGATACAAAAGAAAATTAGATTCCAGTCCCGAAACGGTTCTCTCTCCCCCGGGGACTCTCGAATTTAAGGAAAGTATATTGCAATCGTCGACGGATCTTGCCGAAAGAGAGGAGGAGGAGAAGAAAAATCGAGTTGGTGAGTACGGTATAGCCTGGTAGGCAGGTATACGTCAATAGCGGAACCATCTGCTACCGATGGAGCCAACATTGCTGTCTATTCAGTGGGATACATGTCGCGCATATGTATATGTGTAATATACATATACGTATATATACAGCACGTCAATCTTGCAGTCTTTTTCTCGGTAACATACGGCAGCTGAGCCCAATTGAAAAGCCTTATACCACCGATGGACTTGACGACGTCGTCGATGAGAAACGCACTCGAGGGATAATAGTAGCGAAATTCGTCGAAACCCTGGTAAAAAGACTCCATAAATCAGGCATGTTAGAAACTGAGTTAGGAGAACTCAGCTATACAGAGCGACAAATGTATCGCATGAAAAGTGAATCTATCTAATTATCCTATTTTTCTACGAAAATTTGAAATAAATTCTTTAGTGAAAACTTGACAGAGATATTCAAATAAGAAATTTAAGCATACCTTCTCGCATTCCAAAAGTAAAAAGATAAATTTTCCAGAATGCTGCTCTGTCTAGAAATGAGTTAAAAGCTTGCAGCGCAGTTATACAGTATGATTTCTTTAAAAGTATACGGTATATTTCGAAAAAAACAAATCTAGTTATCTAATTACCTTGTCTTTCTACGAGATCAGAAATAAATACTTTTGTAGTGAAAACTTCACAATGAGATATTTAAATCAGAAATCTAAGTATATCTTCTCATACACGGAGAAAATTTTATATTAAAAATTACTATGTATGGCAGTAGTCGTGGACCATTGCTGGAATTATAAAAATTTTTACTATGTTTTCACAAAAGAGTTTAATAATTATTAATATAATAACATAGTAAAAATTTTTATAATTCCAGCAATGGTCCACGACTACTGCCATACATAGTAATTTTTAATATAAAATTTTCTCCGTGTATTATTTCAAAAGTGAATTAGAAAGATAAAAGCACGTCCCGAATGCTCTGTCTAGAATTTACTTGCTAACTCCGACAGGTATTTTATGTTAACCTTTTCTCGACGAAATTACTACTGTAATAAATAATAGCTATCTGAATAACTCCAAGCACAAGTGTGCACATTGTGTTTTGTGAGGATAGATCGATTCCAACTTGCCTGTTTTTATTTTGGTTTACTGGAAGCCAGCTTTCTAATCTGTATCTGAAGCTCAGTAGTATAACGATGGTGTGCCAACAATAGCGGATAAAAAAACTGAAGCAGAATAGGAAATCGAGAAACATGTGGATGGTGCTATATGGAGAGTTCTGTCATGGATAGATTGCCATCGTCCGCGAAATATCGGATGGATATACACGCCAGCTTATAAATGATAAACTACCGAGCATACTGCACATGTAATCTAGAAAAGAAACGGCAAAAAGCAAACCATAGACATAAATAACATAATGAATAACGAATTATATGAAAATAGATTTGAATTAGCGATAACAATAGATTAAAATAATTTTAGTTACGCCAAAAAGATAGAAGAAGCAAGATCCGGTCAATTACGAATATATCACGTCAAATATATTTGCGATTCTGATAATTGCCATAAATCAATTACCAATTTGCATTCTCATTTTTTAAAATAAATTCTTTAATATTTAATTGATATATATTAGTAATAGTAATGTGTCGTAAGGAAGTTTTTTTTTATCATATGTGTGAACTCCGACAATAATTAACAAATAAAAATAGTAATTAACAATCAAGAAATAAGAAATAATAGTTCTTAAAATCATGCAACGTCTAAAAAAAGATATATTATAGATACATCTGAGAATATTTCAAAAGTGGAATCCAAAAAAAGAATGAAGGAGAGGAGTAAAAGCAGCAGAAATGTCAGATATCCAGAAAATATAATCGCATTAACTTCATTTATTGAATCAAATTTCATCGTTTCATATTTCACCGTTATTTTATGCAAATATTTTTTGTTATTCAATTACTTCACAATTAATGACAACTTTATAAGTCATTATGTGTCGTCATGTAATAAGAAATCAAAATCTATTTAATTATCAAATAATTCTTATCTTAAGAATGTAAAAGAAAGATTGATATTGTTCGAAATGTGTTTGCAAAGTTTCAGAAAAACGAAAACTTTTTTCCATTGCGAAGGAAAAAGAAAGGAACAAAGTTAACGAAATATATATAAAGTAATACGACTAAATAATTTTACCAAAATTTTACGATTTAAACAAACATATTGATATTTACACGTTTACATCTGCACATGACACTATTATTTTATAGATATATCCAATATATTGAAGGACGATGTTGCCTACTCGCAAATATTGAACAACACATCGATACAGTATAAACCAATATTCGTGTAGATTTTGAGTCATAATAAAATTTTATGGAAAAAAATTGAAAATGTCAAAAAAATTGGGAACAAACGATCGAATATAGCCGTAAATTTGAATGCGATAAAAGTCAAAGTTCATCAGCAAATCAGACCACGCAATAAGGTAACAGACGAATCCGGCCTACTTACCAACAAATTTGATTAAAACTTGCTTCCGATTCGCATACATTTGGTGTAATTATCGCACGAAATGAGAAGTGAGGCAGTGGAGGGAATAAGGAGCAAAGTCACTCTGTCGAGTGGAGCACATTAAATTCAGAGGAATCTCATTGCCGACGGCACTGGCTTCTCTATTCACAAAACTTTTCAACGCGACTCGCATAATAGGTACTCTCGTGCTATCACACTTTAATAATAGACGAATGGTCTTTTCAGAATAGCCGCTCGTGTAATAAAAACGAGCGTATTTTATCCGTGGTAAATATACATGTAAAACTTTTGAAGTGAAGTAATAAAAATTGTGGTTACATGTGCAAACAATTCACTAATGTGATGTAATAAAAGCAATATTTTAAAAAGATTTGCCTATTTTTGGTCTGCTAAATTGCTCAATATCTATATGATATTATACGCACTTAAATTTGTACATGGAACACATTTAAGAAAAGCATGACTATAAATATCTGTAAGAAACTGAAATATACCACGACAACATGTATTAGATTAGAGCGATTTTCGGTAATAAATACCAATTTCCGTTTGAAGACAGAATCGATTTCATAGTTTGCGTTATTGATAGCCCATTCGGGTATTTTGGTATTGTAAAGTCCCATGATCGATTGACCCAATTTGTAAAAATTTACTATGACATGGCGCCAGAAGTTTCGATCGCGACCGTAGTGGGTCAGCTTCAAAAACGTAATGCGCTTTCAGAAGCAGAAAAGCGTGCTTTTAAAATAGCAATTATCGACATATGATCGCGCATCGTTCTTCGTTAGGAAGACTCAAGTCAGTATAAAAATGAATTGAACGACGGGACGGCGGAGATGGGTAAAAGTAATTTCAGAAGCGCAGAAGAATAAGAAAAAAGCTCGCCATCCATCCCGCATGAATATAGAAAATGTAGAGAACTTCGGACCACCAGGCTACCGACTACAAAGAGAAGAGTCCGAAATAGAAATCCTTTAAAGAGAGACGTTTATCGGATTGAAGTGGAAGAGAATTCTTGCATTTTCGCGGAAAAGTTTTCTTTTCTTCGCCGACGAAAGAAAGACTTGTTCTCGGAAATCATACTTGAAAAATCGTGAAGAAGAAGTAGCCATTGTTTTGTTCGAAAAAAATAAACCTTTATTTTGTACCTTTGCGGAGCAATTAGTTGTGCTAACAAGCGCGTAAATTACTTGGAATTATCGTTACGAGTTAATTGATAGAATGGTAATATCGCTTAAAAGTTCTCGAAGACTATCAATACTACAGAAATAACCGAAGACATTCGCTCTTCATTTTCGACCGCTTAACTTACGATTAATAATAATTTCGCCATTGTTGAATCAGTAAAGATGAGTAAAAATGGAAGTAAAAGTATTGAAAAAGTATGCTTCTCTCATCATTGACCGAAGAACTTTCGCCATAACTTGTACAATGAAAGGCGTCGAATAAGACATCGAGTTGACCGACGAAGACATCTCGGCCGAGGGCAAAAGGATAATAGCGCGTAATGGGATATTTCAAGTGGCGAAGCGGTTTCTTTTATCGGGTCTGGCATTTGAATGCAAAGTATTATTCAAATAGCACTACCACAGTTCGTTCGTTCAGAGTGTGTCCCTATCCGTCCTACCCCTTTCTGCATCTCTCTATCCCTCTGTCTCTCTTTCTCTCTCTCTCCTTCTCGCGCCGTTATTCCTGTGTCTCTCATCTGTGTGGTGTCGTCCATGGAGCGCCCCATGGGACAAGAAGCTTCATTTCCTGATATTCAAATGCGCTCAAACATCATACCCGGCCAACTCGTCGACGCCAATGCGCTACACGGAGGTGCTACTGCCGCGGTTTCCGCGCGGATAAAGTCATACGAGCGGCGATCTCGTTGCACTCGCCATCGAGACAACTTGTGGTTGCTGTTTGCTCCGTTACTCCTTCCATGTCTCGTCCACGGTGCATCGAAAAATGCAGATTCCCGAGGTAGCGCGAAGATTATGAAATCGTAACGATACAACTTACATTTTGGGAAAATTTCGTTACTATATGTATGTCTGTACACGTATACTCCCTAACTGAGGTAATATTACGAAAGTGAATATTTAACTGTATTATCGAAGTAAAAAGCATGCTGTACGAGATAACAATAATAATAAGGAAGTTGTGTTGTATGATCCACGAGGAAAAGGATCACGTAACAATGTGGCATAATATAATTATTTCGAGATGGAACTCAGGAATTTTATGAACCTTTCTCATCCCCCCTCCCCCTCCTTTGCTGATAACTGCACTAAGAGAGATACTGAACTTGCAGCGATACCGCTCGGTATGCGCGTCTCGAAACTTGAATTTGCGTTTCTTTGACGTTACCCGCTTGGCTCGATCATTCCTGTCCCATTTTACTTTATTTTCGAAACGGGAGAAAGGGTCACATGAATTAGAAATGATTCGAGACTTCGAGAGCGCATGCTTCGTGGGGCCCAACGTACTACCGGTTTCCGGTCTGTCATGCATATCGTCACGAGCGGACGAAAAGGCGGAAGATCCTTGGCACGATGTAGAAGGAACAAATAAGATGACGTCCTGGAGAGGAGAGGACGATTCCCGGCAAGGAGTTCCGTCTGGGGACATTGAATCTTGGATGAGTAGGAAGACGACAAATTGCAGGATCAAAGCAGCTGTTATACCGTCTCCTTATAGTTTTTCTTTTTAAGTATTATCATATTCACATATAATTTAATATTTTTTATATTTATATTTATATTTATATGTATATTATATGTATATTTATATTTAAATACACAGCTCTTAAATTATTTATTGTGCAAGAATCAGGTAATGAAGGAAAGGTATGTAACTGGATTCCTTACTCGCTTCATAAACTGCGTTCCACATGAATAATATTATCACGCTCACACAATAAATATATTCTACAGCATATAACTTTAACTTGAAAAATCTGTCCGATCAGCTTTTCGATATTCACATCTTTATTATTATCAGAAATTCTTGTTCGTTCGTTAAAGATGTTGGTTTTACTAAATTTTACTAAAGGATGCAAGAATTTTTTGAATATTTATGAAAAAATACATTCTAGTTAAAGCCAATTGGTATAGTAAAAAATTAAGTATAACGTCTCACCAGGGAAATTAATACGTAGAATAATGGCGTAATATCGTGTATTATGAAAACAATGCGACTTGTATGTACCGGGAACTCGAATAAACTTTTCTGTAGCGTCTCAATGAGATCGTAAAAGCGCCTGTATCTATGCAAGATAGGTCAGTAGGGTTTTGAAGCTCGTTCACGCGGCGCTGCGCGTTATGGTCTACTTTTCATACAAAACACCGTCCACGAACATCCGCCGGTACTGATGAAAAAAAAGCCGTTACATTACGAAGCCGTCGAAAGACGGGCGCGAGGAAATGGCGAGAGAAGGGAAACACGGGGCGCGGAACTTCCGTCAATTTGACCTTATTAAACCCTTTCAGGGTTGCTCTGACGGGTTTCGTCGAACGTAACCTTTTTATGCGTATCGCAAGGGAAAATTTCCTTTAACTCGCTCTACGCGCCGCGGGAAAAGCGGCAATGAGAAGGAAAACTTCGGAACTTTTTAAAGAAAATCTCGCGGAGCTCGAGCGGCCACGCTCTAATAAAGGTTTCTCCTATCCCCCTGTCAAGTTCTCGAGTAAATTATGTCTTACCCTTTCGCGTCGGTTATGCCGATCAATAGCACAGCTTTCTATTCTTTTACATTCTATAAAAATACGATAGTCTACGTGACTTGCATCTCCATTAACGTATTCTTCATTTAGATGAATAATTTGTCTGGAGAGATTATTGCCGAGATATTTGCGATGCAAAGTTTTATAAAATTATAACAGTGCCTGCTTAATAATTAATTACGTTCATTTCTGCTTCAAAAGCTTTATTCTTTACCCATCCTTAACTGTCCGCCGCTATGCATGCTTTTCAAAGAAATTAAGATAAATTTAAAAAATTTCCACGCGTCTCTTCATATTCCTAAATATCTTGAGAAATATCTAAAGAAATAATATCTTTAGCAATTAGTAATCAAATTTTGAATTTATTATAATTAAAATTTCATTTAACGTTGCCTTTTTCACTATATAGAAAAATGCATGTAGTGGCTTTGTAAAAAATGATAAAACTCTTCTTCATATTTTTTTCATATTTCATAAAAAAAAACATTAATCTAAACGACTATATCACTCACGATACTTGTAAATAGTGATGCAAAGCAAATTATAATATCCTTACGCGCATTAAACAACGCAGAAAACTAAAACGCATTAAATTAACTGATTTACTTTTTTTTCTACGTGGATCTTTTTTTTCAAATTTCGAGTGTCAAATTTTTTCTATTACAGCCGCTTTATAATCGGCTTAAGGCACATCACCTTTTCTCGGGTATTAAGGTCGCGGTGAGCTAAGCAAAATGCTTCATAAGAAATAACCGGCCCCGCGTGCATCCTAGGTAAGACAAACGTTTTTCTCAGAAAATGTAATTAATAATCCCGAATGCGCATGCATTACCGTAGGTTAATGCGCGGCGGTGTAACGCTCGGGCTGCTCCCGTTTTAGAACCAGGGAGCTTCCCTGTAATGGAGGAGTCTCAGAAAACACGAAGCGGGTGTCATGCTGCTCCTATATATACATATATATATATATATATTCCGCGTTTCACGCGATGTATGTACTTTTATCCAAATTGCTGCACCACGTCAGCTTTGAAACAAAATCATAACGGTATGAACAAATTATGTTCATACCAAGCGTGCGCGCGCGCCTCACCCGCCGAGGTATTAAAGTAATTATATTTACCACGATGTGGAGATAAAGTAGAAGAGACAGCGTTACGAACAGCGATATACATAAATTTTCTAAAGCGCGTGCACAGAAGCGTATTGGCTAAGCGGGAACATAAACAACGACGATTTCACAGCGTTTGAGTTTGTTGGAGGAAAGCGGTTTATCAAAACACAAACGAACTCAGCTCGAATTTTCTCTGTAAGACCGTATCGGGACTGCATAGCTGCCTTATACCTGTTATCGATTGCACGAGTCTCTCGATGTGCCGTCCTTTGCAGATAACGCCGGTGAAGAGAGTGAATGAGCCTATTAGCGAGGAAAATAATATGAAGGGGGTGAAGGGGGTGAAATGAGAAAAGCGCAGGCCATGCAACGGAAACGACACGAGGGTCGAAAGTGGCGCGGTAATGAGATGGGAGCAACACGGAGTACGAGCGAAGGACCGGGCGCGAAGAACGGGCTAAGAATGGCGAACGTTGGCGAAAAGAGCGCGAGAGGAAGATAGGAGTGCGAAGGAGGGTGGTGGGAACGTTGAGTGCCCGAGAAATAAGTTGGGGTGAGAAATCGGCGAGGCTCGCGAGTAGTGAGAACCAGAGGCTCGCCGGAGACGTACGCGACGGAGAAAGGGTGAGCTGCGACGTGGAAGAACGAGGGAAAATAGGGTTGTTTCGAGATTAAAAACGGAGTAGCCGCGCGCTCCGACTGCTTAAGCATGCAAATGAAAATAATTTATTCCGGAAATCTGCCACAGGAGACAATTTGTCTCGCACGCACTTTCCGCGCCGTCGATTTCGCGTACGGATATTATCTTCTAGGAGAATAGTAATCGCGCGCGATGGAGTAATGGCTGTGAAAATGTAATAAATCTTCTTACTCATAATTAGCTCCGTAATATTAATTTAAGCGTTTTATAAAGTAAAGAAGTTGGACCGTCTTCCGCGCGATAATTGAGACCCAGTTTTAAAATACGTAATAGATACATGTAACATTCGTTCCAATCGATTTTTGTGGCAAAATGTTATATTCTATTTATGTTCTTTTTTTTATTTTATCACTAAAGCAACGATTCTCTATGCATTTATACATAGCCGTTAATTAATGCTGTTTCAGCTAGTAAAAATTACGATTAAAGGCAGAAAAAGAAGAATAAAACAAATATTAGAAAATAGATACTGTCATTATAGAAATAAATATAATTATCAATTTAATAGGTGTAAATTACAACTTCCTTCCTTGCGAAAGATTATAACAGTTATTTTAGAGTTCAGACGTGCCATGTGTAGTTTAAAAAGAAGTGTCGTACATAGTGGACGATACTGCCGGCACTTAACAGCTCACCTGGTTCACGCTAATTAAGCATGAATATTTGAGAGTAGACTGCGCAGTACATGCGATTCTCCTCTTCCGCAAAGTGTTACAAAAGATAAAATAGACTTTTTGTGGCCAAATCGATTTCATCACCATTGCTTCATTCGGTATCAAATAAATGATCCGTAGGCAAGGCAAGTAGAAGACGTTGAATTACACAGGCCGACAAATTTCGACTTTTTTTCTTATTCTCAAATCTTAATAGTCGTTTCCGAGGATTTTGAAGTGCTGAAGCCGAATCCGTTGCCCAAATGTCTCTATCACGTTAGGTTTCGGAGATATCTGTACTTAAATGTGCCAAAAAGGCCATTTTTCGACTTTTTTAGGTTGAAATAACTATAAAACGGTACATGTTAGGTCCATTTTTTCGGCGGATTCGAATTCTGCAGGAAAAAATCTATAGAAACCATACGTTATATCTTGAAGATTGATAAAATAATACTACCTCCAGGACGCTTCAATCCGCGGGCGAGTTACTAACCCGCTACGGTTAACTGCGAGCCACTACGAATGACTCGATGCATCTTCAGCGTGAAATCTTGAATTCGTTGCCCTAAGGCAGACTGAAGTGGCATCATTTAACAAAGTCAATAGCTTTTCCAAGCATTACGGAGGCTTCTTGAAATATTTCTAAATTGTGCAAAGTAAAGATTACTTTGAAAAATTTACTAATTTTTCACATACATTAGATACGTTTCTTTATAAGTATTTTTCATCCTTCATATCTAGGTTCAGCTAAGAGTGCTTAGGATGCCTTGAGTCATTCGTAGTGGCTCGCAGTAAACCGTAACGGAGCAGCAACTCGCGATATAGCTCAGATTGAAGCGTCCTGGAGATAGTATTATTTTATCAATCTTCAAGGTATAACGTATGGCTTCTATAGATTTTTTCCTGCAGAATTCGAATCCGTCGAAAAAATGGACCTAACACGTATCGTTTTATAGTTATTTCAACCTAAAAAAGCCGAAAAATGGCCTTTTTGGCATATTTAGGTACAGATATCTCTGAAACCTGACGTGATAGAACCATTCGGACAACGGATTCGGTTTCAGCACGCCAAAATCCTTCGAAAACGACTATTGAGATCTGAGGATCAAAATTGACGTCGGCCTGTGTTATCAACGAACGCGCGCGTGAAGTATTGCGTAACATTTTAGAAAATAAATACTGAAGAAACTTACCATTTACCGCTTATACATGTCAAAACGCGCAGTTAACGCGCCGCGAATATCTTCAAATAATATGACGTGCACTCACCTGCAACATAAATAAATATTTATTTTACGTATAATTCTGATTATGGCGATCTTGGAAGATCGATTGTCTTCGCGAATGCAAGTGGAATTGAATTCCACATTCGCGTAAACGATGCAACTACGTTAAAACGAAATATGTACAAGAGGTATCTAACAACTCGGCATAAAAATATTGCCAGGCCGAGTGCAGCAGGCGGGATATTTAGTGTGTTCTAACCTTGTGATAAATTAGTTTAATTAGTATCTTCATACGCAACATAATTCTCGTTCATTAACGAAGTAAACTGGAATTCCGCCGCTGTATATCTACGCATAACACATACGTACGTTCCTCGTTTCTCGCAAAGATAAAAGAGCTAGAAATGTGAGACGTATTTCATACGGAATAATTTCTACAAAGACCACCCATATTCTTCCTCTTTTTCATACATTTTCTGCGGTTTTTATACGTACTCTCATCATCATGAAACCTCATATCGCGCCATTGGTCATGTACTTTCAAGTTTCAATCCGTATTAAATGAATAGAATATTCATTTCAAGACTATCCGGCTCTCATCACCTTCATCGCTGGAGAATCGCTGTAAAATCAATGTGCTACTAATGAAGATAACATAGGCCCGGAAAATTATACGTTTTGTCTAAAATCGATTTACCATGTTAGCTATGCGTTTATTTATACAAGAAAATATTATTATAATAATTATAATACAACGTTTACAACATAGGATTTATTAAATATTGTAAGTATCTTTTTAGTGTGTCTTAAATTTAAAAACAAAAAATATTATTTGCGTAACAAAATATAATAGGAAATTATCTTCCCGCAACTGTATAAAATATAAAATATTAAACCTGTTGATTACTAATTGCATTTAAACAGATAAAATATCGAACAGATAAATATAATCACATTTTCTTTTCTAAATATATTCTGAAATAAACGCGGAAGATCTTATGGATTAATTTACATTCTTTCCTGTACAGGAATACTTAGAGGTGAAAAATCTAGTAATTTCTTCCAGTAGCGAAGTTAAAAATTCCCTTTTTTCCGACTTTGTACCATCTGAGCAAAGGATACCTTAAGAAAGATGGAAAAAATAAACGGTGGCAGCAAGCAAGATGCGCGCAAACAAACTAAGAAGAGAAAAAAGATGCGCGCAGAGATAAAAGTAGATATGCTCCGCTAGTGAGTCAAGAATACTTTTACTCTAGTCAATCCTTTTCACATATTCACGTAAAAGATACGAAGATACGAAGGGAAATAGCAAAAATATAAATCTCAGTAAAGAAACTTCGTTATGGAAGTTGAATCTCTCCGCGCAAGATCTATAAATATTTCACAAAACATAAACTACGAGAATATCTGAAATAAATAAAAAATAAGAAAAAAGAAAGATGAAAAAACAAAGGTAAAGACAAAAAAGAAAACGTTCCGAATTTGGCCTTCCCGAAATCGAAAATGATGAAATTTTACACATTTTATGATTACTATTTTTATATTTCTTATAGTTTCTTTTATTTTATATGTATTGATTTAGTAAAAAGAGAAGAATTCTTTCAAGCCTAATACATAATAAATGATTCCTTTTTCTTTCTTTTCTATTTTTACACGGAAAAAAAATTTTGTTAACTTGACTAAATTTTTCAACTAAATAAAATTTATTCTCAGTTCAAGTATTTATTTATTTAAAGTTAAATAAATTTATTTATTTATTTAACTTAAACATTTATTTATTTAACTTAAGCATATAATGTATTATATATTTAAGTTAAATAAATAAATGTTTAAGTTAAATAAATAAATACTTGAACTAAATAAATTTTATTTAGTTGAAAAATTTAGTCAAGTTAACAAATTTTGTTTTCCGTGTATAGCTTGATCGCGAGCTGTTAAGGAATCTAAAAATAATGCAAGAAAAAGTGGGGACTATATAAATTTTCTTTCTTCCAATAGCATTGTAGCACCAGGAGGAATCGATGCATAAAACCAATGCTTCGCTCTTCTCCATCCAACTCGGCATAAACCTCCTGTCTACCAGCCTTCACACACCGGCTCTTCCTCGACTTCCGCAAAATTTAGACACAGCCGGAGTGGAAAGCCGCTATCTTTTAATTTATGCGCTGGGAATTTAATATTCTCGCAGCGTCTAAGACGCGTGCCGGGGCTGCGGCGGAAAGTTTCTGCGATGTGTAAAATTGAGAGGGATAACAGAACAGGAGAATAAAAGAAAGTAGGAAAGGGACTTGAAGTGAGACGGTTTTGTTCATGGTGAATGGTACTCGAGGGCCCTTTTTCGCTGGGACCGGTCTTTGCATTCCGAAAAGGGTTAACGACGCGAGGTGGTAAATCACAGGTTAGGCGTGCCGAGCTTCTGTGCCGTCTTCGTTTTCGTGTCTCTCTGGGAGGAAGTTTCGTATATCAATGATTTAAGCAAAGCACGCGTTCTTTCCAGATTTTCTTAGCAACTATGGAGTACAGAATCTTTGGAATTTTATTGTAACCATCGTAAAAGAAATCAACAGGAAGAAACCAAATTCCATGTCCTAGAATTTAACTTGTTTAAAAAAAAAATTTCAGTAAAATTAAAGACATAACTTAATTTTTTTTCTTCCATCGAATATTAGAATGGCTAAAATCCATAAATTGTTTTAAAAATTTCGACAAGAGACACGTTTTGATGAATAATTGGTATAATATATATCACATGTAATTATTCTCAATTAATAATCGTACTTTTAAAACTATTAAAATTCACAATGCCCATCCTTCCTTGCTATTACAATTTTTAACGAAAATTCGATTTGTAGTTTATCTTTCATCAATTCATTTATCTTTCTATCAATATTCAATGTTTAATATTTTTCTCATGGCAATTAAAGATCAGTCGCATCGCGATTTATTCGTGAAGGATTATTAAAAGCGCATTATCAGTGTGAAATATATCTAATATAATCGCTAAGAGGGAATTAAACGAGGCGTCTCTACTGTCGGTGTTAAATGTCATTACGTCTTCCACTTTCTTGCTACATAGCGGAATGATTGTGCCATCTGTGAAACTACTGGCATCTCTTTGAAGTCTCATTCGATGCGTTCACGACGTCGTTAATGAAATTTTGCACATTCTTCAGGGCACGATTACTCTCTCCGTGTCAGATGCAATGGGGTAATTACGTAACACAATGAAATACAAATAAATACCGTCGCTGTGTCCAACGAAATATGCCACCGAGCGTTTTCTGCATGATAAATTGTGAAGAGCAAGGAAAAAGAAAAATCCGATGACTTTTAAAACACGTTGAAATTTGGCGAATGCATGTCTGCAACACCATTTTGTTAAAGAATGTTTTCACGATGTTAACGCTCGAAAAGGAGAACCATTATTATTCACACATTTAATTTTTAAAATTATTCTACTTCTATTCTAGTTCTGCTATTTGCAATATCTAAAAATATCAGAATACTTTTGATTTTTCGATAATCAATATTTAATCATTTAGTAATTACAGTTTCCTCTTTCGTAATTATTAATAATGTATATAAGTAATAAGTAATGAGATTCTACGTAGAGAAAATCGCAAAAACTAAAATAACATCTTTTCATTATTCATGTGTATAAATTGTAATTAAGAATGCACAAAATTGGAGAGAAAAATAAATAAAAATAGAAAAAAGCTAGAAGATTCGAAATTTCCATTCAATCACAAATTTATATTAGATGAAAAAGAAAAAAGTAATAAAATATACAAAATAAAAGTGATGAAAAATTTATAATCACATGATGGTGAGGATACCAATTTGCCAATCAGTGATATATTCGACGCATCTTCATGCATCTCGACACGATGTCTCCAACATAGATCCGAGGAGGAAAGAAAATAGGTCAACAGCAGCTCGCTGTATAGTAGGAAATGCGAGGCAACTAACAGAGATACTGCGACGAGTCACAGTAATCTTGAACAGAGAGAGAGACGGTGGTGGATAACTTCTTAAGTTTTCGTGCGTTCATAGTATATATGTATGTTAATTACGTACAATTGGTCACTTTGGGAGATCTTTACGAGAAAAAGCTTTCACGGCGAAAACTTTCTTGTGATATTTTATGATCCAAGTTTCACCGAACAAGGAAAGATACGACTTTTGCTTTCCGCTTCTACTTAATTCGCATTTCTGATTAATAATCTAATTACTTCTTTCGTCAATCATACTACAAACGAGTTTGAACAACGGGGTATTATTTTTTAAAGAGGTAAAACAAAGAACTGATATTGCGCTCGTCAAAACTGATTGAAATATTTCGAGATTCCAAATATCGTGTTTCAGGCTCTGTCTAAAGTGCTACGAAAAATTTTCAATTTCGAAAGTCTTAAAGGACATTAAATGTTATTATGGTCATACAAAATGACTCCGAGTTTAATATTTTAAAGCTATCTAGCTTTTAAAAAGTAATCAATGAGCAATTCTCCTATGGACAAAAATTACTTTTATGAATAAATTACTTTTAGAAATAGCAACTAAAACCTTAAAAGTTTCTTTACTGTAGACAAAGTTACCTTAATTTAATTCAAAGTTTTTAATACAAGTGATAAAATATTTAAAATAAGATACAGAATTTTTATTAGAGAACCCTGTGTTTCTCAAGGCTCTCAGCGATTGCTTCGCACTCCTACGCGGTACCTCCGCCACTGCTCATTAAACACGTATCCCCTGAACAAGGAGAGACAGCCACGAAGAAAAGCCGGGAGTCGCTCGACCGAGTGACAGATGAAATAAACGCCGCCACACGGGTTTCCTCACTTTTCACCGCGACGTCAGTTACAACGTTGTTCCGCTAGACGAAGCAATTATCTCTCGCCAAAGTGCCCTTACTTCTTACGAGCACGCAGTGTAGCACAATTGCGAGTGAATTTCGGTTAACTCGATTTTTGTTATCGGCGCAACCGCACCTTTCTTTTCTACAAATTAAAAAATGCATCGATCGAATATGAGAAAAGTGGAGAACGGAGATTAAAGAGTGCATACACGCGCGAAAGAAATACATTTAAACGATAATCAAAGAATTGATTAACTATATTCTCTCTCTCTTTCTGATTATCTCTTTAATTATCGATAATTATCAAAAAGAAAGAAAAATATACAAAAAGCTGTAATAAAATAAGTCATAGCGCGACCGAGGAATCATCGGAGGAGATATGTGTCAGTAACATTTTTCGCAGCTTTTATCGTAGAAATGTGCTTTCGATTTGCGACGAAAGTCACGTATTTGAAGTTCTACTGTTACAACGACACATGACATGCATATACACTTGTGAACGTGCTTAGTAACCTGAGAAAGCAGTTATGTAAAATGCTGTGAATTCCGAAAGGCGTAACGAACTCTTGAAATCGCCTTTTAATTAAAGCATTTCGATTGAAAGTAGCAACCGTTAATACGCCCGAAAATTTCAACGAAATTTTAACATCAACTCTTCTCTCTCTCTCTCTCTCTCTCTCTTTCTAGGCTCCTTCTTCCCTTCTTATGCTTACAAAAACACGAAACTTTCGAGCTACTTTCATCGCCATGCAATCTCCGCCTTTACAAAGTTTACGCTCGGACAAGTTTCCCCGCAAAGTTACGCCAGTGTTCTTTTTATTTCGTTAGTTTTAATCGATCCGTCATAATTACTACGGACGCGCGCATTAAACTTATCAACTGGATTACTGGCGGGGAGAAAAATGCACTCGCAGAAAAGCGGCGACCGCGGAATTCAGGCCGAAACGCTTTTCAGCCTCGCGCTTAAACAACCTACGAAACAGCTACCTGACAGTGATACCTTTTGCGGCTTCCACGGCAGAAATATTTCCACTTACCGCGAAAGCCTCGTGCCTGGCATTCCTACGCTCGAACACCGGTGCATAATACACGCGTATGAGGCTGCTCGCACACACACGCTCGCACACGAACGCGAGATATAGGCGCTAAAGGCGGAAGGAAGGTGACGGCTCCTTGGGAATATCTGGATCTACGAGAGACGGAAGGCGCCGGAAGAGGAGCCGGAAGGAGAGCTGAAGCTACCCAAGGAAGTTGATTGGTAGGGGCATCACGCTCAGGGCATAACTGACTGACTTCTCGTGCAACCACCCATTCCAAGACGATCCAGAACGATCGTCCCGCACCCTCCCCGGTCCGCGAAGGATCGGGGAAGGGTCCGGCATCCCTTATCTGTAATTTATACTTTCAATTTACTCTCGCCGGAAGATTCCAGGAAGTTCGATCGTCTGGCGCGCGAGACCGATCTTCCAGGCGAGAGAAATCCAGAAGAGGAGAAGTGTCTCGTTTTCTCCGTGGAAGTTTGGCGACTTAATGGTTTCGCGTTCCAAACGGCGCTTTTTTCAATTTCGCACCCTCGCCATCGAGTCATTAACGTCACGTCCGTGATATGTCTTTCATGCCGTCGTTCGTGGCACGTGAATTAAATGAGATATTAGATATTAAATAATATTACCAATTACCGTTTATTTTATCGTATCGGTAATTACGATATTAAATATTAAATAATATCTAGTATCGTAATTAACAATACGATATAAAATAAACGGTAGTTGGAAAACAGTAATAACAATACTTTTTTAAAGTCCAACATCCATAATGCAGAAAAGCTCTAACAAAACCGATGTTTCGGATAACAGTAAAGAAACCTATACAGTTAATTATTATAAGGAGTAATTGCAACATTCATAATTTGAGTTCTTAATTGCTACATACATTTATATATTTATTCTTTTTCTTGTTAGAATTGTAGTTCACAGTTTGGTTAAAGTAATCTCTGCGTGTATTTTTCATTAGAATTACGTGTCTCAAACATAACAATCGGTCACTTTGAGAATTATCGAGTAGCAGGGCATCGCATAAGCTCAGACTTCTTTATAGGAATCGACAGTAGATACTAGTAGAGCTAAGAGAAGTTTCGCGCAGATAAAATATTCAGGGCACACCATCAGCTTCAACGTGGAAAATTAGATTTGTCCGGAGTTGGAAAACCTCCATTACTATTAGAAGATAAAGTAATCTGGAGATGAGATGTATACAAGATCAAGAATACATTCCCGACTTGTTCTTCGTGCAACATCGGATCATTATATATTTAGTTCCTCTATAAATAAACTCATGGATATTGTGCCACGAACTTATCGTACAGCGTGCGTTAAAATATGAATTTAGAAGATAAACCAGAATCATACATCATACAAACTTGCAATCTTCTGCAAAAGTTGCAGTTTTGAATCTTACTTACGAGAACAAGTACATTATTTACTCGAGATAACAGCAATTTTCGTATACTTAATTTCAGTTTATTTATTGTATTATTATAAGAGTTGTAATATTTGTTCTCAAATTCTCCTTGATGCAATTCATTTAATTCTCAATCTAAAAGAGCAATTACAATTTTTATACAAGCCGAACAAAATAACGTAACTGATTGGCCATTTAGCGTTAAATGTGGAAGACGATTGCAGGACGATTGCTTGTTTCCATGGTTGTACAGCTGCACTCGAGAATAGATGCATCCGAGAATTACTCTATCCCGAATTTACCTAACCGTACCGGTTACAACCAATTCATCTTAAGGACAAATCGATCGTCGCTGCGCATCGGCTCGACGTTTTCGAAGAGTGGTTACACCGAGAGGTACGACGACGAAGGGCGAGAGAAAATATTGCCCAAGTTTATGGTGGGTGTAAGGGGCATGAATTTATGGCGAGAGGTTCGAAAGCAGCCACGAAATGTGGAAAAAAAAGTGGAATTCGAAGCAGTTTCTCGTAGATACAAATAACCCACGCCAAGATATATGATACACGAGTTAGTGCCTTTCGCATGATCTTCTGATAATGCCACTTGGCTCACGCTGTTATAACTCTCGGCTCTCCGCAGACTAAGTATGTCTGGGCACTCATATTATCTGGAGTTAGATACAGATAACAATAAGCGAAAAGTTTGCTCTGTAATTTATAGCTGTTTAAAATCGCCGACTGTGCGCTTCGTTACATTCCTGCCTCATTTTATTCTCGGTTTAATGCATATCTTAGCTACATTCTGTTCTAAAATCATATTTATTCTTTTCTCTCGCGTTAAAGAAAGAAAATAAACTACGTTAGTTGCGTAACTCTCTTTTTCATTTTCCAGCTTTCAACCTCGTCATAATGTTCGCTTCTTTACCAAAACGCTAGAGTTTTTAGATTTGTTTCAAATTTAGAGTATGTGAATTCTCAATCGCTTTATCTCTTGCAGTTGCTCAACATCACGGATTGTGTAGCAGATTTCTAATTTATAATTCTTTAAAGAGACAATTCACGATATCTGCAATAGAGCAACTCTATACTCGATGATAAAGGGAATTTGAACTTGCGGAAGACACGCAAGTACACGCGGATTCAGATTCAATAAGTCGTGATAGAAGCTGGTTCTCGATCGAATCTATCAGTTCTGAAGAATAAGGACCCGGGACAGGGTAGACGAAAGGTAAGATCAAAGAACCTCCCTCGAAGGCTTATTTCATTATATCTTCGAATTGAAATCGGAAATGAGGTCTTTTGAGCGCGTGATAATTGACTGCTTTGATCTAAAATCTGGCCCGTTATTATCTACCGTTTATAATACAAGTAAACCTAATCGAATCGCTTTCCTTTACATGCATACATCGTTGGTTTCATTAGAGCTCTATAAAAGTAGGTATTCTCGTCCGCCATTTTCTATCCAAACACATGTGGAAACATAACCTTTCAAGGAACCTTTTCGTAAACGTCAATACGTTTTTCGGTCTCGTATTTTCTGCTTCCAAAATGACTGGCTGCGTTGCAATTAATTGCAGTAATAGAAGCGAGACCGAAAAGCGTATTGACGTTTACGAAAAGGTTCCTTGAAAGGTTATGTTTTCACATATGGTTGGATAGAAAATGGCGGACGAGAATACTCATATTTATAGAGCCTTAGTTTCATGATGCTCGTTTGCATGCTCATTTATTTGTCTGCTCGCTCTTTAAAACTTATTACAAAATTCGCAACATCATCCTGTCATTTTCTGCTTCTTTAAAAAGATGCAATAATACCGCCGCGTCGTTGTAGCTGTCGCGCACCTTTTTCCACGAAATATTTACATATGAATGTATTCACATTGCGTTTTTTCCCGTTGCATTTTAATTTATTAGAAGCTTTTAATAAATCCTCGAATTTACACGCAAAATTTGCCGTTCGACAAGAAGGATCTGATGTGCATCGCATAGATCATTCATTTCACCGCTTTTAATCAGTCTTTCACTGGTGACGCAACGAATTACCGTGACGTCGACCGTTGTCGAGCCGTACATTCAACGTCAGTCGAATAAAGGGTACCAATTCGCGTTTAATTAGGATGGAAAAGAACCGGAAAAGGGACGCTGAGCCGAGTATAATCACGACAAGCTAACACGCGCCTTCCTTTCTCTCCTCCCTCCATCCATTTTTATTTCATCCACCGTACGTACGTTTCGCCGGCGAATTCCAAGCACGCGTTATTCTCGTTATCGGATACGGGGGGTGTAGAATTTCCGAGGATTGTTTTTGAATTTACCTGCGTAACTTTTACCTCGCGGATTTTATTCGGGACGCCACCGCATTCCGCGACCAAAGCGCTCAACGATATTTCTGTCTCCGGTTACCATTCATTTTTTCTCAACCACAGGAATTTTCGCGACCTCTGTAATTTGAATACACTTGACTATACGCCTACGCTAAAATGCGTTTGCGTAATGACATCCAACGAATTTCGCTGGAACATTGTAATGCATCGTCACCATCAGCACCGTCATCGTCATCATCGCGGCATCATTTTCTTCTATTTTAATTATTCCCATGCGCGTTTACACACGCGGAGAGAATTTTTCGTTATATTTTACCGCAAAATTCGCTATAAATTTTACCATGTTTGGTGATAAGCTTGGGACAACTTGGCAACCTATTACATATTATCGATAATGATAGGAATTTTGTATTGTACATTTATGATATTGTATTGTAAAATTTATATAAGTTATTTTATACATTTATCATTACTTGACATTTATTCTACTCAAAATAATAAAAAATTATAAACTACTTAACATATTTTACAGTTATGAAATTTTGATATGTATTCTAGTAAAATTTAATCAAACATATTTTATATTTTATTGTGATAGATATTAATAGATCAGACCAAATCACATAAAATTCTTCGAAATATTGTCATGGTAATCATATTTTTTGTCCTATGACAATACCATGACTTTTAGGAAAAATTCTAAGAGAAAATTCTCTCTGTGCAGTTAATCGATATCGATATCGTCAATTTAATCCGGATAATAACGTTAAAAGGTACAGCGCAAAATAGAAAATTTGATGACGTCGAAGTGGATCTCGATTCTGGATCGTTGCTCAGCTCGAGTTTCATAAGCCTCGTTCTTTTATCATTTTCGCTCTGGTTATCGTAAGTACCATCTGTAATCGATGGCATCGGATAATTTAATCATCCTTACATCCCGGCGATTTTCAACCGTTCGAGTTTGCCCTTCGTCCCGCTGAATCTCGGAGTTCCTTAATCTCCGGGATGGCATTCGGGTCAAAACTTTCGCGCCATCGTAGATTCCATAACATCTTTTCCTCCACTCACTATTAATTTCCCGCCACGTCTTCATTCATCCTCGCACGCACCCACACCGCCATTACCCATCTAGAAACGACTCGGAGCCGGCTGGTCGCCTTCCGTGAACTATGTGGAAATTCGGCGACATATTTTCGTAATTCATCGCGGATAATTTATGGTCTTACCCGTGGCGAACCGTGACGAAGTACAGGGAGAAGGATCTTGGGAGGGCGCGAACCTACGTCGTCGCTGTCATCTTTCACGACTCTGCGCATCGCGGCACGTCCTGGCTCATCCTTAGCACGCATTCCCTAACTCGTGGGACGCGAAGCAACTACATTTATCTAATAAACACTATGGAAAGTTCTCGAGATGATACACGGCCACGGTGAAACTACTTTAATCCGTCGTAACTGGCAAAAGCGATGTAGCGCTAGAGCGCTCTAACCGCCCGCTCTTATATAAAATACCGCGTGCCAAGGCGTACGAAAGAAGCTACGCGAAGGATCGGCATCATGGAATGCCCGGTATCTCGTGGCTAACGGCAATTCCGAACACCTAAACATTTCCGCTAATTAAATTTATCGCTTTCATTCCACGTCGCGTTTCTTCGGGGAAACTTCTTCGAGAGCGTGGAGATATTCACGATCGAGGTTAAAGACTTCAGTACCGTCGTTAGAGGCACGACCAAGTTTCTCGCAATAAAAGATGGCTTTCAAAAAGTTTATAACGTTCGGAACTATAAGAGTTAAGAAAGTGAAACGCTTTGATTTCCATTTTTTCACTTCCAATATTTTGCGAACAAAAGTTATAGGTACTAGAAAGTTTTAATAGAAAACAAATATATAAATCTATATATATATATATATATATATATATATATATATATATTTATATGTTGCATATCATATCTTTAACCTTTACGCTGCCGGCATTTTTTCATTAAAATAGTGTTCTTTTTTCCAAAAAATTTATCTGTATAAATAACATACACATTGCGCAGAATTTCGAGATTTGTTCAGAGCCACAAAAGTGGTTTTCCCGGCAATCTAAAGGTTAATATTGACTTTAAACAATTAAACTCTTTCAGCTAAAAATCAATAGTTTTATCGACTAGAGCACACAACGAGTAACCTAAATTGGAATCATCTTAGAGTCAGGATCCTCGCGATTAAAATTCCATATAAGCGTGACGAAGTGTGAAAATAACGGTGGGAATACGGCGGCGAGAGTCAGACAAAAGTTGGATGGCGCGTTGCTCCTCAAAGGAACGACAGAGGCGTGGGGTCCTACCGAGGGGAAAAGGAATTATCGCTGCGCGCCACCGCTCCACGAGGCATTAATGAATCGAATAAGTTTCGAGGGCTATTAAAGTTGAAATTTGATTTACGCCCTACCGGTGATTATCGTCGCGCGAAACTGTCGCTGTCTCGTCGACTAACACCAGCAGATAAGTAAATCGCGCCGAATTCAGACTCTCGCTGGGGATCCCCGCGACTTATCATGGCGAAAAGTCGTCGTCGTCGTCGTCGCCGCCATCATCGAAACGATACTACCATTTTCGACGAATAATACGGTCGCGGCAGTACACTTGTAAATTCCCATCCGACATTTTCCCCGCGTCATCGAGGTAGACGCTGCGCGCCGACTGCTGGAAGAACGCAGCGGAGATAAACTGAAGTGTTCGAAACTCGAATCTAATCAAGCCTGTAAACGACGACGTTTGGCCACTAACGAAGAACGCCGATCGACGCTGTTTACTTGAAATTGGTTAAACTTGCTCGGGGAGATAAGCTTCGCATCCGCGGAAATTACGGCAATCGATGGAGTAATTATGTAGCGATTACGTCTTATGAAACACTCGAGCGGGAAGGATATAAAGAAACCTTGCTGCAGCGAATTACTAGTAAATTAGAGAGGCAAATCTATTTTCGATCTCGTATTGCTTGCGCAAAGATTAATTTTGCTGTAATAAATTGAAATTTTTAGCAAAAAGGAAATCATTTTCACTATTAAATTAATTAATATCGACAAAAATAACCGCTATGTCTAAAATATCATACTTTTGGAGCCTCATGTATATGTTCAGTTTTTGTGTATATGAGATCAAAGCAAATATTATTTTGTGCAACGGAAATTATTACGTGTGCACTCCGCTTTAAAAAATATTACAACGCGCAATTGATCAATCGAAGATTCAATGCGTTCAGTTATACCTCATCAAACATTATTTAGAGTCAATAGCACGGCAAATCATTCACAGTAATTAAGCATTAGCAGTATTATGAGTGATGTACGCTATAATTATAATTTAATCAGATCGCATAGATAAAGGAAATAATTTTGCGTATTTGTAGCGTAAGCATATGTTACATAGCCGATTATGCGAAATACGAACGTGTATACAAAGTACATCGATATATTGATGAAATTCAACGCTCGAATGCAAAATCCATTGTTTACAGGATATACGCTTCACTTATGGGAACTTTGCGAGAGAAAGGAAAAGAGAGGAAGACAGGTTAAGAGATAGAAGTGACGTTTAATAAGTTCTTTTAAAATCTGCCGATAAAATATCAAGTCGAAATTATGACTTATACGAAATCTTCTACTTGCTCTGCTCAATTAATACTGCATTCCTTGCAGTCGGAGAAGAAATATCAGAGACGATTGAAACACACTTCGATTCGCTCTGACAACGAACGAAAAATATAGATTCCGTCCCAAAACGATGCCCGAGCTAACGAGATGCGCTCGTTTCGAGAGTTGTTTGTCCAACAGTCCGCCCTCGCGATTTTTACAGCTGCAAACGAGCACGGGGAAAGAGAAAAGGGACGAAGAATACTACAAAAAGTGAATAGAGAAAGGGAGAGAGAGAAAGAGAGAGCGAGAGGGAGGGGAAAAAAAGAACCGGATGGAAATCCGACTCGGCTGTTACGACGAGGACAATAAGAGCAGCCATCCGGCCGTTTCCGCACATTTCGCCGAGCCGCCGCCCCTTCCCGTCTAATCACCCCCAGACAAGAGGCTTAAAGAGATACAGAATTCGTGAAAATCGCGTTCGCCGGAAGACGCATTCGTCGCGAACGACCTCATCTGTTTGATCTTTTGTGTGGAAAAACGGCCGCCATAATCATTCCAGTTCGCTCGCGCCCGCCCCACCGAGCCCCGGGGGCTAAACGCTTCCCGATGTCGTCATCATCGCCGATTGTCGACCTCGTGTCTCTCATCCGACGAGTGGTAACGAGAGAGTTTCGAAGATTGCATCGTCGGTCGCGGGAATGTGAGATGCGGGCGCTTTTATGGAAGTCCTTTATGAGTGTCGGGCTTAATTATAGCGAGATTGAGCGTCATTATCGCAACGATGTCGTGATAACCGATTAAACACCCGTCAACGTCGGGACAATGTGCACTTTTTTTTTACACAAGCGTTGTCCTGGTTTTTGTCTAAAACTGGACTATATTCAGTTGTCTGAAATCGGGGATTAAATGAAAATCTATATCTTCTTCACTAATAAATTGTTTTACTATTTGTGGCGTCGATACACTCGAGAATGACGTAGTAATAGGCAGTAATTATATCCTCAAAAACTTGCTGCTAATTACAAATTGTATAGAGACGTCCTTTAAAATATAGGATACTGCGAGTTTAACATTTATATCTTTTTTAATATTCAATAGATTTTAATGCTCATCAGATATGTTAAACTAGATATGTTAAACTAGTATTAAATTAACATTTATTAACTAATCTGAGAAACTACGTTTATCTACGTTAATTGGAAATAGTATACCTTCAGACAACTAAGTTTCCAACTAATTAGCCCTTCAAGCCCTTCAAGTATCAGAGAGATCTATACTTACTGATGTTTCAACATTAGCGAGAGCAACCACTAATCTTCTAAATTTATTCTGGTACATTTTGCAAAATGCACAGTATCTAGACCAATCCATAAATTGAAGGAACTATTGTGAATTGTCACTTGCAGGAGCAAATCGGGGATCGTATTTCGTACCGAAAATAAGAAAGGTCGGCAGCGGGTTATAAGAGCCAATAAAAAAGACATCGAGCGAGTTTCTCGTGGCGTAATATCGAAAGAGGAAGCGCGCGCGAGCTTATCTCTCCGGGCAGACTGATTTAAAGATCGGACGTATGGAGTCACGTATCGAGGAAGTAGAACTCCCAGGTAGCCGGGTTCAACTTAGTACCTCGGTAAAGCGAGCCAGCCTTCGCCAGCGTTCGCACTAAACCTTCTATCCCCGTTGGCGTACCTCGTAAATCCATGTGTCGCGTCGCGTCCTGACGGCGTACGGAAACCGTCTCGTGGCCGTGGGGAAACGATATTTGCCAGAAAACAAATTTACACGGCCATCGTGAGCCGTTACGGGCCGGTCGTTTCACGTCTGACGACGACGACGATGACGACAACGATGTCAACGTGGGATTCATTTTGCGCGAACGAGCTGTATCTCGCCGCAACTTCTCGGATGGAATCGCTGGGCGTTATCACCCAGCCAGTGATAGTCCGGGATTTCAACGATTTACGTGCGGTATCCAATGAAAACCAACAACACCAGTCACGATATTAGTACGTTAAATGACACATACATTTCGATTAATTTTATAATACAAACCTGATTAAGTTGTACGTCCGGGATATTACGGTGAATGGCTACCATTTTCGACAAATGTACTCGTTATTCTATTTGTTAAATACAAGTTAAATCAGGACTGAATTTATATAATGAATTTATATACTCTAGCAAAATGCATCAGTAGGTATTACCATAATAGTCGTCGATGTAGATGCTATACAAACTATTTAATGCAATTAGTTTCATATTTCTTCGCGAAGAAACGGAAGAAGCGACGCTCTTTGATTGCGCATCTCCCCGAAGAGGAACGGATTAAGCGGTGACAACCAGTATCTAGTCAACATCGTGCGTCGTCGCGTTAATGGATTTCGCAACAGTACGTCGCTTGTTTTTTTTTTTCGCGGCACTTGAGACGGAATGTAATATTGTAAAGCTTATAGAACGAGAAAAGAAGATGCGGGCAGATAAGATATCGCGGTAGCGCGCACGTCTTGCTACACAAAACTAATTTCGAAGGGCGCGAACTTTGTAACTTCCTTCCTGCCGGATCTGGTGTCAGACGTGAAACTACGCGGTGTTTAACGAGATTGCTGCCGGCCTCTCGGAAAATTGGGAAAAAGATATGCATTCGGCAAGTGAGAAGATTTAAAGAATTCTTAATTAATAGAAATAATGAATAATGAAACCTTGCTTCTAACAATAAGTTAAATTTAACCAGATTAATAAAATCCTAATTATAAAATTTAAGCGATCGTAAATTGATCGGATAATCCATGAACAAAAGGAAGAACGATAGTCCGAATGTATCCTACACAATTTTTATGTAATCACGAGACTGCATTTAATTCTGTTGAATATCAGATCCTCGATGACAGCTGCATGGCGCTGCATCATAACTGAAGAATTTCCACGACGTCCTTTATTCAGACTTTAAAACACGGGAATTCACGATGTTATACGCAAAACAAATCTCACTCGCACGCTATCGCAGCTTACAAACAACCAAACGACGTATGGCACGTGCTATGTCAGCGCAAAAATTTCTGGTATTCTGTTCTGTTTCTTTTCATTCTGTGCGTTGCTTTTTCTCTCTACGCCATACCTCGGTTATTATTTTAGGATGAAAGATTATAAACGCGATATAAACCCTCTCTCTCATCTATCGCGTCGTATAGTGTTAATATATACCCGCTGATATACTTTGCCAAGTATAAATTTGACATAAAATACTTCTCGTATTTCAGAGGAATATGCGATATATCTGTGCTTTCTGTTAGCAATGGAATATATCCATCCGCTTCAGAGAATCAGTAATTTACGTGTTCAATTCAATACGATATAATTAAAATAGTATTTTGTCAAAATTACTGATAATTATACACAGGAGAAATGCCTCATGTATAAAATAATTTTTAAAATAAAGAATTTAATATATCTACCATTTGAAAATATTCTTTTTTATTTTGTTTGTAAAAAATCCTAAATTCAAAGAAGATATTATTTCGATATATAAACATTCAATAATTTTTTTTCGATTTTACGTAAAATTTTTCTATTCTACAGTTACATCTTTTTAGGTAAAAGAGAATTATAAGAAATGTTTCTTGCCATAACTTATAAAAGGCTACCGTAGAATATCTTATATGTTTCTCTACAATGCATGAAACATAATGAGCGGTTAATTGCAGGATGCAACATGTAGAATGATGCCCGAGCTATTACACTCTTTACTACGTTTCGCTGCGTGTCACGACCTTATAGCTCGATTTTCGACAAGCTTAGAGCGCGTGATGAGTGGAGTCGCTGCCACGATAACGATGTTCCGGCGTTTCCGGTGAGAACGAGGCTTTGTTCGCTAGAGCGGAAACGGATATCGCTCATCAAGGATCATCGGGCCGGTACACAATGCACGTTTTTCGTTTCCAAGCGGTGGTATAAGACAGAAAAGAAACATAGGAATGAACGGGCGTACGAAACAAGAAGGAAGAAGTTACCGTTCCTTCGGTGTGCAGACGAGCATCGGTAACAATTCCGGGATCAGCGGTGCGATTAATAGCAGCGAGATCAACCAACATTCTCTCTTTTATACGCCAATGCACCTTTTTTCTGTCCACGGCACATTTCTCACTAACGCTGAATACTGTTGATTTTTAAATAATTTCAGCCAATATGTGTGCGCGGCGATATGCCGGGCGAATGCAAATTGAGTTCGGAAATTTCCATTTTTTGCCGGGTCGCGATACGAATATTTTTTTTATTGCCAGGCACATTATGTGCCTGACAAACGATGAACTGCATAAAAGGTCTCGATGCGCCACACGATTTTTCTCCTTCGCTCACTCGCTAGATTCTCTAGCCGGGGGTTACGACAGGTTAATAGAAAGCTATAACTCTTCATCCCGGGGAGATATTCCCTCTTGCTTTCTTTGGAGCTTTCGAGAGCTTTAGTAGATATTCTCATACATGGTAAACACATCGTTTAAATTTTAATAAATGAGGACCTTAGATACATGTCGCATTATTAATAAACCGTGACAATTTATCATGCATTTTACGCAATAATTCTAAAACATAACTTCGTTCACAATCGTAGAAATTAATCGGAAGTAGTCTAAACATTCGCTTAAAGCTACTCGCGCGCGCGATTAATATACTATTAATAATATGTAAAAAAAACAAAGTCTATTAATCTAAGATCCATCCTCTCGAAACGGCGACGTTTAAATCCGATAAAAAAATCCGCTCTGCGATACGTCGGGGATGGGACGGAGCGGACGATCGGACAGATTTAATTAAAATTTAATTCGGGGGTTTCGCTAAATCCGCAAATTCCACAGACAGACCCGGACGTGCGTATGTCTAGCGACATTCGAAGCGTTTGGACCTGCGGAGCGGTGTAATGGTTGCCCAGACCCGGCCCGGGTTCGTCGCCGGGGGTTGAACAGTGATTCGGGTTTGCGCGAGAGGGCTACCAACGAGAAGTGCGAGGAGAGCGAGGTTGGGCTGCGGGATTACCGCTAAAAGCGTACAAATCCTTCCTGGAGAACGTCGAGCGGCGAGACTGCGCTTTTGGATACGGTGCGGAACGAGGAGCGAGAAAGACGAAACGAGCCGCGGCGAACGGAATGAAGTTGCGAGTTTAGGCCGCTGTCGCAAGCCGCGGAAACTTTGCGCCGGCTCTCGCGACGGGATGAGAAACTCCTGCGGGCTTCGATCGGGTCGCTTTGCAGCGAGCACACTTCGTTTCCGCCCGTTTTCATCGCGGATAACAACGGCGAGTTACAACGGTCACGCCTCGATGAGACATAAACGCGAGTGATCAGGAATGAACGAAATATCAAAGTAAAAATCGAGAAAGTTAAATCCAGGGTTGGGAAGTAACGCGTTACTTGTAACGTCGTTACTGTTACAGTTGCTTTTTTTAGTAACGAATTGGTAACGACGTTATATTCTTTATTAATAACAGAAACGGTAACGCGGTAACATTTTTTGGGTAACGAATATAATCGTTACTTTTATCGTTACTTTGCACACATACATATGTATGGAACATGCACAAGCGAGATCTAAAAAAGGGAGTGTTATGTTTTATTAATTAAAACTATTCATACTGTTGAAGTTGGTCAATTAGGAATGTTGACAATCGGATGTTTCTCTAAGGTCATCAAAATTAAAAGTAACGAAAATTGTAACGACTCATTACTTTTTGAATAACGATAACGGGGTAACAAGTTACTTTTCAAAAATAACTTTCCTAACCCTGGTTAAATAAAAAAAATAAACAGTACTTTTTCTGAAATCTAATTGATCATACTTGATATAGTTTTACCATATTTTTTACAATATTCGAAATAATTTATAGGACATTTTAAAGAATCGACAGTTTTATCTATATTTAAGAAATCCAATCTTTGAAGCTGTCCAATCTCTGTTAGCAGCAACTGACAATTGTGTGATGCAATATAAATTGTATTTAAAATTTTTAAACTATGGTCGAAACGTCGTAAGAAGTTTCTTAATAAATTTGGCCAGTCGTGTCGAAAAAAAAATCACCCTGATTATTTATTCACTGGCGAAGAGAAGACTCATCTACTATTTTAAAATTTTAAAATAAACGACGTTATTTACTAGGATATTTTGGTTATCTTTACTATTATCGGATCTTTATTCTCGATACTGTAGTTATAGTTTCAATCGTATATTATTAAGAGAAAGTTCTTGTCCTAGTTCTTGTCTCATTTACCACTGTTCCATTTCATCCTCCGGTTTAAAATAAATTAAGAACGAATCAAAATGGTTAGTCTATTTGCGGATAATTAAGTAAATATTATCTAGCTATTAAGGCAATTCAAAATTATGCGATAAATTCTACTCGTGCCTTTATATATAGACAATTTCGATACACGAGAAATGCTGAAAATAATCGTAGAACTATCTTGTAATAATAAAAATAATGTTAAAATGGTTAAATACATACTTAATATAAATACAGCAATTATTGCTAAAATTACATGCTGTCCTGGAAAAGATGAAATACTTATTTTAATTTTAACAAAATCGTTGAGTATAGTAAGATTATAATTGTATGAGTACATATTGAGTATAATCGTTGCGTATATCGAATCTTTAAGATGTACAAAAGAGCAAAAGACTCGATATACCTCGATATACTGTGCAATTAATATCGGGTATTTATTAAGACGGATCGTAAGGCTAAGTAGAAATCAATGGTAAAGCGAAGAAATATCGGTAAACTTTTTGACGTTAATACCGGTTTTAATATCGTCCGTTCGTTTTGAAATATGGTTGACGTGGCACAGCAGCACTGCCAGTCGAGGTCGATGCAGGGCTACTTCAATAAGATCTCAGCCAATAATAGCAATAGTGAAGCGTCATTGGTCAATATCTCGTACACGTGCCGCCGTAATGTATCGAGCGTCGGTGGTCGGCATCGAAAACTTTCAATATCAGACAGCTGGAACGTCTTCTTCGCTGCTAAATTGAGTTATCATTGTCCCGGTCTTGCTCGCAATAATACCCAAGCTTCGGAATTTCGATAGACATCCGTCACAATCGCGATGATGCAACGAGTGCAACAATAACGTTAAACAAAAACAAACTAATTTATTTTAAACGATTGGTACACGGAAAAAAAATTTAACTTGACTAAATTTTTCAACTAAATAAAATTTCTTCAATTCAAGTATTTATTTATTTAAGTAAAATTTATAAATATTTGAAAAGTAAAGTTCAAGTATTATATGTTTAAGTTAAATAAATAAATGCTTGAACTGAAGAAATTTTATTTATATAATAAATTGTAAGACGACTTGACTGGCCATAGATGGTATTCTATTTATTACTACATACGTATCAACCATACGGATTGTGGTCCTCTACGAGTATTAAATTTAATATTAATAAATGCTAAAGCATCTATTAGATTCTCCCCCCTCCCCCCAACGCCCTCCCATCACGAAAACTGTTAGAAAATTTGTTGCGAAAAATATTACCTCAGCCAGGATTTTATTTAGTTGAAAAATTTAGTCGAGTTAACAAATTTTTGTTTTCATACATATGTTATGCAGCCCTCTTTCATGCCGTGTGTAAATTCACCATAGCAATTTTTCAAAACATCCAAAATTTCGTCATGCGAACGATGGAATTATATAACGATTTGGTTTACGTGTATCCCACGATGTCAAAGACACTCTTTCCGAACGTAACGTAAACTACCCACTCGTAAAGTGCCATATCTTCGCCGGGCGGAAGACACCCAATTTACGACGAGATAAAAAAAAAGTTACAGGCTGTGTAAGACTCATTTTGTCCGAAACTTCTGAATCACTCTGCACTCCTTTCACCTTGAAGCGGACCTACCGGATTCACGCTACGGAAGAAGCACTGGCCGGCATCGCACGGCTCTTCCGTGGAAAGTTGTAGATCTTGAGTAGTCGTGGTGTACGTGTACATACGCCATTCCGCGAGCGCGATTCGAGATAGCGGCACGGCGAGAGCTTTTAAATGTAAAACAGGTCGACTGGATGGTGACACCTAACTCACGCTGCGATGCAGGCAACGAAAGAAAGAGAGAGAGAGAGAGATCCGCGTGTACACTGGTACAGGTGAATAGGAAGATGATAGGGGAGAAAGAGAGACGAAGAATGAGAGAACGATGGAGAAAGAAAGAAAGACGTCGCGAGAGTAGCCTGACGTAGTCATCCCCCCGCGTTCTCCATTTTCCGCGACACTCCTCTTCCGCACTATGCCTGCCGAGACGAGAAAATGGAAAATACAGCTGTGTTGTCTGCCGGGATGCTTTATGAAATTTAATAAATACGAAATGAATCTGCCTCGCCGTGTCGTGAGAGAGAAGGAGAATGAATGTGAAAGATGGAACGATAGGGCGAACGAGGAAGCCACGAGAGTAAGGCGAGTAGGGCGAAAAGAACAGCGCCAAGTTATGCCGCCGAGATAGGCTGTTGGCCCAGTTCACCGTCGTTTCGCTCCTCCATCTTCCACCCTTCTTTCTTTCATGATCGCGCAATGTTGTCGAAGCTAGCCCATTACAGCTCGGATGAACGCGAGAAGTAGGTGTAATCACGATTCTGAGTGCGCAGTTATTATTTCATAAATTTATTTATAAGGAATATAAAAGTAGCCTGAGAGTATTTTTAAAAAAGCATAAAATTAGAATAAAATTAGAATAAAAATTCTGACGTTTCATATGTTCGTATATCTTGGTTTTTTTTTCCGAAACTACGACTTTTATTTTTCTTTTCTTGACACTTTTTCATAAAAGAATAATATTAATCTTAAAGAAATCTTTTAATTAAACTAATAGCACAACAACGTTACAATATTATTTGACGAAATATAAATTGTTATAATAAAGAAATAAACCGAGCAAATATGCTCATTTCTGATTATTATTAAATCACCGAAATTTATTAATTTTTTATTTCCAATATTTCCATTAATAATCAAATAAAAGTATGGATCCTGACATATAAATGTTAATAATGACTGAATTCCTTATGTGGAATTATATATGGAATAACTGATATCACCATCTGTAACTACGATGAGGTTCACGATATTTAATTCTTCTAAGTAAATTCTTCTAAGAAAATGACGCGACGTAACGAAGGTTATATATTCCCAGATATAATAAAATGTCACTCTTAATTTAATATTAATGCATTTATTATCTCATAATCGAGATTTACTGTCTTATCCTCGTTCGTTAAATTCTTCTTTCTCGTATCTCTTGAGAATTTCTATTGCATCTTTGAGTGCGTATAAAAAAATTATTTCATTCGTCTGCCTATCCCCGAATAAATATTTAATGAGGAGTAGCGCGAGTTTTTCTGACCGCCATTACGCGCTCCGAAAAGTTACCGGGAAGTTCCTGAGACGGTCTGTGAAAAATAATGTGCGTTCGACGGTATAAATAAGAACTTATTCGCGAGTTCTGCACAGGTGCCGGAACGTGGCTCCCACTGCAGTAGCAAGAGTTTTCCATGAATTTATCGTCCATTTATGCTAAATTTTTTTAATAATTCTACACGAACTTTTCAGCACATTTCTGTCACGAAGAAATTTTTTCCGATAGCCATGTAGCAGATAATCAAAATATTTTGTGATAATTCCGCGTTTTGTTTGTACTACTATTATATTACTTTTTACTTTACACATTGAACAAATAAACAATAAAAATAAATAACCTATCGAAGCTTGAAAAGAGGAGCACTTCGAAAAGTATATTGATTGCGTTCCATGTAATCCGTTTTCACGTTATATATGTATCGAATTCAAAATGTAATATATATATAAATATATTTCCATTAAATTACTCCTTGATACCACATTTATAGCACAAAAATCACGCATACCATTTTATTAATTACTTAGATATCTTAATACTCGATGTAATTTTTAAGAATTATATTCTCTCTCTCTCTCCCTCTCCCCTCTCTTTCCTTACTCAAAACACAATATATCGTATAACAAATAAGGAACGTAGTTAAATCGCAGATAAATTCTCGAGCAACGAGGAAAACCCCTCTTCTAGTGACGAAATATTGTTACGCCGGAATAGAGAAGCCTACATACTCTAGACCGTATTTCATTTGTCAGGTCGCGAATAGTTCACCCCCTCTCTCTCGAGATGTATAAGAGGTCTAGCGCATTACCATTAGCAACGAGCGAATGACGTGAGTTCCAAGACGGTGCGGCAGGCAGCGTCGAGAATCGGAAGTGACGGAGAGGAGATTGTACCAATATTAGCATTCGCCTTGATGCCGCTGTAAGCGAATTCGCGGAAATGCTGAGATACTATATTCGGCCATATCGCAGTTAGGAATTATCGTTAAACCTGCTTTTGAATCAACCAGACAGTCTGATTCTGCGGGACGCGCTGAATATGCAAGCCTCTTCCGGCACGATGGGCTTCAGATTGTTTTGACGAGCAATTGGCGGCGTTTTGAAGCGGTGCGCGTAAATTTGCAACTCCACTTAACTCACGATTGCGGTTTCCTCTTTACAATACTCTCAATTTACATTCTCGGTGTTCCGGGAAACGTTCATTTACAACGAAACGTAAGTGATGCATACAGTGTGAGCAATTTGAGAGCGGCGATCATTTTGAGAACGCTGCAAAAATATTTGTTACAAAAACAAGCTGCTTTCTCATAATATTTTTTCCCGTGATTGCAATAAGAAAAATTTTTAAATAAAAAGCGATTTTATATCACGCAAAAGAGACTAATTTCCCGCATCGGGATTTTCCTCAAAATGTACGTCCGACTCGTACTACTATTTCGCCCGGCTTATGCAATTGAATCGTCAACTACCACATTTAACTATCGCTGGCTCCTATCCCGCGACTTAACTTTTACTTACGTCATACATCACCTACCCGTAGTATATTACTCTCTTAGTCGAGCCGCGCGTAACATCATTAATCACGCCGACCATTAACTCGCACAACGCCTCAATGATTACAACGACGTACAGCCGTTTTTCCTTAATTATACCGGGGCTACATGCCATGCACCGTAAAAGGGCCGGCGGCGGCATCGTATCTCGATGCTTTGTTACTTTCTTCGAGCGTAGCGCTCGAACTTCCTGTCCGCATCGAGGAACACGATGCAAGCAACGGAGAGGCAGAGTCAGGGAGCGAGGGGTTGGAGAAAACAGCACCCCCCCGGAAGAGGGAGAGAACGTGGTCGTCGCCTTTAACGCTCTGTTGACTTCGCTAGACGCGAAACTTCCTACTTCGCGGTTTACCACCGATGAACTTAGAATTTCTAATGGCCGAGGACGCCGGTCGCGCTGCAAGCTGCATTCGTTGCCTTGCTCGGTCGTCTCTCTCTTCCGAGGCCGCGTGCATTCGAATTTCGCTCGTGCGCGGAAACGGGCACAGAAAACCGCGGAGGAAACGAAGGTGGGAGAGTTAACCGCGGCTGGCGCGCAATGAAACATTTTCGTGCAGCGTTAGTCATTTACTACGATGTGGCTGGTACCTTACCCCGGTTGGCACGACGCTTCTCGAACGGTCCTCGTCGTCTTTTATTGCGAGACCGCGGCATAATGGTCTTACTATAGTGTTTTGTCATGCTGCAAACTGTATTGTTTTCTATTAATAATCGCTTAAATGAGCCGGAATAGAGTTACAAAGTATGAACAATAATGACTCGAGATGAGATTATGACATACATGCCAATTTCAGTGTATAATTATTTCAATACGATATAAAATCTTAAGTTTTATTTATAAAATAATCAGATCCTGTTCTTACAGAAATGAATATAGAAAGAAGTACCGTATATTAAAAGCAATTGCATATACTTTTTTTCTGAATAAATTATATCGTTAAAATATCAGAATGTAGGTGAAAAAATTCTTGATTATATAAAAATGTATGTCACAGGGAGCACGCATAAACCCGATTGCGACATATTGACAGATTGCTTGACAGATTTCGATAGGTGCCGGATTTTTCGTACAAATTTAATCTTTTTAACGGCACGTTCGCTCGCCGTCGTTCAGCAACGAGAGTCCGGCACGACGAGCCGAGTGCGACTAGACAAAAACGGGAGAGACAAACATTCACGCTCGTTTTAGGATTCCGTTAATCCCCCCATTTTCCTGGTCCGCGGAAAAAGCCGAATTCAACAAAACCGTAATCCGTGGACGCGTTAGGACAAAGGGAAAGAAAAACGTTCGGAATGGAATCGATCGTTCGTGCAAAGAATCGACCATGGAAAATCAATCTCCGCACAGTATTCTCTCCTCGCGTTCTCACCGAAGTGTTGTCTTTTGCACCCTTTCCTCCCCCTTCTCCCTCTTTCTTTCGCCTCTCCTTCCCTCCTCTCTTCAATAACAATTGCCTCATTCTGCCTTTGGTGCAGAGTCCGTTATTTCTGATAAAATGAAAAGTTGAGAACCTTTGACCATTCAGCCAGTTTATTGCTACACCGAAGGACGACACGAAGCGTCGCCTGGCACAAAACCACTTCGACGCGAAACAGTCGGGCTAGGCACGATAGCTCTAGCCGTTCCTCTACCTCGACCTCCTTCCGCCGTTTATTACGGGTATACGAAAGCTACGATCGTCGGTCTGTCGTCCCTTTTCCTCAACTTCATAACTGCCCAATAGAGTCCATCTTTTACACCTTCTTGTAATATTTGCGCGCGTGAAGATTGCCTTTGTATTTTTCTTTTTAATAAAAATGTATTGCGGACAAAAATTATCCATTAGATATTTACAACAAACTATTAGCGAGAATTATAGTCACAGTAATTAAAAATAGCTATTTAACTATTAACGTGAATACTTTGGAAATCCTTTGCTCTGATATTTAATCTACATTTTTATTACACGGATAGTATACCCATATTACCTATATAATCATAAAAAACATAAAATGAAAGAAGTTGAGACATTTTTTCAAAGATAATACTCTGATAAAGAGACAAACTCTTGTTTCTTGGTGTAAATATCATTATTAAGAATTCGCTTGATACATTTTAACTATCTTTAGAGATTTAATTACAGCTTATTACTTTGTCGCCTGCTCATAATGCCGGACGACAAGTAACAATGAATTCTTAAAACAATTACGTGAAACTTGCAAGACTGGGGAGTCTGACAATTAGCACAATAGCCCTTTCGTACATTAGTTTCATTCCAAGTTGTTTACAAGCCCATCTTTTCATCGTCGCTTGACAAAGGAGCATCGCAGTGAGACTGCGGAATCCCTTCTTGCTACGCGAAGCAGAAGAATCGATGCCAGTCAAGGACAAAAGTGCAGGAATGAAAAGAAAAACGATAGGACGAATTCTCGCAAACTGTTAGCCACCGTGCCCTGCAGAAACGCTCGGGATCGTATCATTGCAATTTCAATTGCACTTACCACAGGTCGCGATCGTAACTGATATCTAATTGCGGAAGTTCATCTCCGCCGGCTGCGGGATATTCATCTCGAGATGAATGATGCCAATCAACCAGGGAATTATTCTTGGATGAGCGACCGGCGGAATGTAAACCTGAGATCCAATCCTAATGCTCTGTAAATCCGTGAAATTGGCAATCGCATCGACAATGTGTATATCGTAATTAGAAGCTGTTTTAAATTTTAAAATTCTACATCCCCTTTCAAAGATTTAACCATAAATTCATTATAAATTAAAAAATTATTATATGCAACACGGGATCGAAACAATATGTGAGATAGATACAACAAACATTAATTTTGCGAATAAATATCTATCATTAGGACCAAAAAATGTCCGATTCTAAAGTTTCTACAAATACGGATTATTCGTTAACGGATATCTTGTTCATTCGAATATTTGTTAAAATCCATGACAATAATATAAAGTAATATATAACAGTAGTATAAGAAAAGTAATAAAAATGGGCAATTGATTCTTAATTTTTTTCGCGGATACCGCTCCATCATTTTTAATTGGAACGATATTGGCCAGACGGAAATTAGGAATAGCAGAGAGGTAAGCGCCTTCTCCCAATGATTACAGGAAGACTTACGGTCGTTTACCCGATTCGACCCATGAAATCGTCGTAGCGAGAATGCATCGGTAGCGCACCGCCTAGCCTGCCGGTAGAGTTCCAGAGACCGTGCATCCTGCAATTTCTCGAGTACACACTTGCGAACACTTGAGTAATTTAGCGGTACTTTGGCGTGACGGGTTTTCGCTTCGCGGAGCGGATGATCAATCGACGCGAGTAAACGCGTGTAAATTGTAGCGCTCTCTTATGCATTTCATCTTACGATTAATTTATTTACGCAGACTGACGTTAACAGATTGCAATATATTACCAAAAAATTGTAAACCATTGAAATTTAAAGTATCTTCGATCAAAGCACCATTAAAGTACTTTTTGCTCACGTGCGCGCGCATTACCGCTCTTTTATTTTTATATGTCAATTTTGATTATCGTACTTTTATTAACTTCATGAATAACACAAGAGAGAGAGAGAAAGAGAGAGAGAGAGAGAAACAAAAAAGAGGGAGGGAAGAGTATTCTAGTAACCAAAGAAATCTTAAACTTTCTATGTATACATATATGCAAAGTGAAATATTTAATGCTACGAGTTATATTAGAAATATCATGAGTACCTGTATTCGTTTTCCGTGCGTCTTAACTACATCTGTTTGTTAACAGCAAATTTACGCAAAGGCTTAAGGTAAAGATTTAAAGTATCTTGACGTGCATTTGTTAAGATATACTGTGGAACATAAGCCTCTTGCCGGTATTTGCGGAATTATAAGAGAAATCCATGGAGTAATACTACCTTCAATTTGCTAAGTCCAGACATTCGCAAACACTCGAGTAATTTAACGCTGCAACCAGCGGAACTTACAGTTGCCTGCGAGACGCGAAGTAGATCCGCGTGTAATAACTTCAACATAGATTACAACATGTAAGTATGGCTATCTCCAAAGGTCAAAACGCATTAATTAATATCAAGCTTTTACATGCCTGAAATTGAATTTACAGAATACACTGTAAAATTATTAAAAATTTCAAAAATATTAAAATTATTAAAACTAAATTGTAAAATAATTAAGAATAAGACCGCGATATTAAACAAATATAAGTAAGAGAAAAAGCCATTTACGGTCGCGGCGGTTCTTGGTGCCTAATAATAATTATTTTTGTGAATATTCCTACTCATGCGAACTGCGCGCCGCATATTCGTCGGTCTTGAAACACAGTTCTTACATGAAGCTGAAATAATTAATTCACATATTAA
>NJRQ01000112.1:151999-164989 GCA_003063805.1 Aphaenogaster ashmeadi | reverse complement strand
ATTTTCAAGAAATTTATACTTGTTATAATGATTCAAAGTTTATTATTAAATTTAACATATTTTGGAGATTTTGATAAAATTAATTTTTCGCAAGTTATTGTTTTCATTATTTGATGAAGTTATTTGTTCAGTAAGCTATACCTACCATCAAAACATGTTATGATTTGATAAAGATCCGTGCACCTTAAAACAAGTTATGCTCAAAAAATCTAAAAGTGATATAATTTTGGCCGGTACTGTAGATATTTTTACTATATAAATGCATTTATTTTTGTTACAGAAAAAGGAAATATCTTATTTGATAAATAGCATACATAAAAATATTCATATCTTTTTATATTTAAATTCCTGCGATGATATTAAGACGATATATAATGTTGCGCCGATAATCAATAACGTTGAGATATAGGTCGTTCGCGTTATCACATCTCTGTGTACCTACACTCCGATATTTCCCGGAAACAGGAGACTTACCCATAATTACTATGGTTATATACCGGAGACTAATGACACCGACGGATGTATTATTAGTATACACTCCCAGCGCACACCCCAACGGTCTTATCTGGGCCGAGGGGTAACGGCGACAGCTCGTAAATTGATTCGAGATAATGTTGTCGTCTTCGGGCTACTAAGTCACACCAGAAATCTGTCGTTCACGGCAAATTCGCTTTTAGTAGTCATTTATTTCATCACATATTTTCTCGCTGTCTTTTTTTATCCGTCAAGACAGAGGAAATGTTTCAACTTTAAGTTTTAAATTTACTCTATTGCGATTTATTTCTATCGGTGTGATATATTCCGGACAGAGTAATAGTAAAATAATTTGCTACGCAGTAGTAGATATGTTTTATTTTAAATCCGATCTGATTCTTTTAACTAGTGTAAAGGTGTCATATTTAGAATTATAAACATTTTCTCAAAAACTCATCAAAAAGAGAGAGAAAGAAAGAAAGAAAGAGAGAAGAGAAACTGTTTTATCCTTCTCAATATCTTGCGTTAGGTTGCGTAAAAATCAATATGTTAAGAATAAATCGATTCTCTGTTACAAGCTTTTGCTTTCATCCTTCAATCATAAAAGAAACTGAAATAAGACTGAGCTGCTTTAAAAGAGTTCAGATATGCTTTTCTTATGCACGGTATCCTCTTAACTTTTTTCCATAGACAAAATTTATAGCAGACGATAATCTTTAAACCGACTCCCTCGCTTCTAAACTTCAGCCTAGGCTCAGAAAACAAGCCCATACTAAATGTAATATTTTTTACTCTGCTAAAAAGCTAAAATGCTCTCCATTAATAAATAGTTAAAACGTCAAATGGTTTTTGAAAAAAGCTTTCAAAGTCGATTTATTCAACTAACCGAAAAAGCGACCATAATTTCTACCATTTTCATTCCAAACTGATTCAATGACGTACACATTTTAAGCGGATTTTCGATATGTTCCATGTGTCGCGCATGCGATTATTCACTGTTGTATTGATATAACACATAATATTATCACGAAAATCTCATAACAATCAGGAGCTACCAAAATTATGCAATTTTCCGATTAATTTAGTAATTCATAAGTTTCAGATTATTGGAAAAATCGTATATAACCGAACAGTTTAACATTCAAAACACAGTTTCAAAAATTTGCAAAACTGTTAGATGTAAAATAACTCCAATCTAAATATATCACGCAAATTATGAATAAATAAAGTTATTATTAAATTTTTGAAAATGTACGAATCGCGTTGTCAAATATACTTATTAACAATCCGGCATCAAGCAATCTCGTCATTTCTTACGAAGAAAATAAAATAGATATTTTCCAGACTGTCACATCACAAACATCGTCTTTCAACACGTGTATGATTACGCGAAAGCAGCAAACGCTATCGCGCAGGAAACTGAAATATGAGAAATCGCTACACTCACACCGCTTTGCGAAACATCACGTCCGTAAACATCCATCGGTCTTTTTGAATGTAATCGACGGTGAAAATATTTCAGGAGCGCCGACGGAACTTTATCTTCGACTCCGTTTTCAAAGAACCCTATATTCTGCCCCCCAAAGCCGACAGGAGCCGCCGGACGAGAAGAGGAAGAAGGTGAGGCGCTCGGATGTTTGTGTATTCGGAAAAGGATCAACCTCATATCACGGAATCCTCGAGTGTTACGTCGTATAGCAACCCCCCTCATATCTCGCATTATTAAAATCTAAGCCCTATCATATGTGGGTGTTCGTAACAACCCCCTATCTATGCCGTTCGATCGATAGTGTCGTCTTCAAGGCCACGCCAGGATCTTTGAAATAACTTTAAACAACTTTTACACCGGTAAAAGTTATTCAAGTGTTTCACTAGTAAAAATTTAATTGTGCGATTGCAAGTTAGATTGTTCTAAAATATATTATTTTATGTGTGATTATGAACAGGATTGTATGGGAAATAATAACGCGTTACTTGTAATGCCGTTACCGTTACAGTTATTTTTTGGTAATAAATTGGTAACGACATTATATTTTTTTATTAGTAATAGTAACGCAGTTACATTTTTTAGGTAATGGTAACGAATATAATTATTACTTTTATCGTTACTTTGCACAGGTACAATACATACGTTTTAAAAAAAGGGATCAAATTATGATTGATCTCACATTGCGATTAATTACAACCATTCATAGGTTTTGTATCGGACTGGTCAATTAGCGACGTAGACAATCAGGTTTTATTCTTTAAAAAGTCATCAAAATTTGCCGAAAGAGTCACGGAAATTGTAATGACTCACTACTTTTTGAGTAACGATAACGGTGACGAGTTACTTTTTTCAATGAGTAACGAGTTACTTTTCAAAAGTAACTTTCCCAACCCTGAATGAGAATGTATTATTAGTAATGCAGGTTCACGTTATATTTTCAACGCGATATTTTTAGGACGTACAATCGTACCTAGGAATAGCGTGTATATACCTGCCGCTTCGCTCATGCTGGTGATAGTAAATTAAATCTGACGGATTATGAAGCGAGTGAAGACGAATATATGCATAAGAACAGTTTACATTTGATTCGCCCGGAATATCTACCTTGCTGTTTGTATCGTTAACCAACTCCTATGCGAGAGTAAACGATTTCATAATGGAAACTCGTGGTTGATATTTCAAATGAATCGTGACGTCTGCCGCTGAAGTGGATTATATTTCAAGAACCAATCATTCTGCGCCGCGCGGTATTTGCCGAGAGCTTATTAAAAAATTCGCGATTAACTCGCCCGAAATACGTGATGTGACGATTATACCCATGCAAACTGTAAACGACACGAACGCCACTTGGTTTGTTAACAGTGCAAATATTTAAATGACATAATTAATATATCGATATATTCGGCGCTTTAATACTAAATGTCTACTTCAAATAGATTTTGTTCACTTGAAATAGTTTCCACGTACTTGTTTGTCTTTCCTGCCACGTATGTTCGTAAATTTCGCGATCGACCGAAAATTTTTAATGGACAACATCAACGCACGAAATCGCACGTACAACTTTCCTTGACTTCTTTCGGAAAGTGTCGTAAAACAACCCCAGTTTCGCGTTGCCTATGTAGAAGCCGGTTAGAGCTGAAAGTTGGCGGAGTCGCTATGTATTCAAAACGAAAATTCCGTGGCGGATATTTTCCGCTTAAGTGACCAGTGAGGCGCGTAAAGCCAGCAAATTCTACCTCGCCTTTAGCCGCGGAAGCTGGATGCACCTTTCTCAATGGTAAAAGTAGTCGAACCATTGAAAGTTTAACGCGCCGTAAGCACGTAGAACCTTCTTCTATGACTATATCGGGCAGATGCAGCTTTTTCCCCACGTCCGACCCGAGATTGTATCGGGGATATGTGTGTTATGAGCCAGCAATAAATAAGCAGCTTTCGGTTTTACACGTAACAATGTCAATACGATTCACGGTGCTCAAGTTGGATCACGTTCGATTGTTTCTCTCGATCGCTACGAGAAAGGAACTACTAGCGAATATATTCAGTATACACGACACTGTTAAAATATATCTATTGAATATATATATATATATATATATATATATATATATATATATATATATATATGTATTATATATATACATTGAGAAAAATGGTCTGATTACATGAACAAGACATATCTGATAGAAAGTATTCTAGTGAGACGAAATAGAATTTCTGGTTGTCGTGATTGGGCTCAATTTTTTGTAACTAGAACGTTTGATAGACTTAACTACAAGGATTTGATTAGTATTTTCCAGTTGGATTAATAAAACTTCTAGTTACAAAGAAACGTGCAACCAGAATTCTGGTTGACTTCACCCGCAGCGCACTCTAGCAGTTTTATTATTGTGCGAGTTGGGCGAACATTCTAGTATATTTAACAGGAAGAAATTAATCATGCTCATCTGGTAATCCCTAAAAGAATTCTGATTCGTTCATTTTCCAACAGACATACTGGTTGAATCTAACAGAATTCCAATTAATGCAATCAGATTTTTTTTCAGTGTATACATATATACATATTATTCATATATCTCTGTATTATATAAAAAAACTAATGTAACTTTTTATAAAATAAAGATAATTTTTAAAATATTATGTAGTTATGCATTGAAACGATCATTTGATAAAATTAGATATCATGCAGTATTGGTTTCGTTTGATCGACATCTTTGAGAATATGGAAAAATTGAATCCAACCCTTATCGAATGATATATACTATATTGCTGCGATGCGATGTGGACAGTATGATGACATGGGTTCTTATATGGGCGATATTCGTAATATATTACAGAGAAAATTCTATTCCCTTTGGCATTATACGGCAGGGATAAGTCGTTATGGGGGAACTGTAATTCCGAACACCTGCAGATATTTTCTAGCCCTTATTTTTTGCTCAGTCTCGAAGGAACGATTGCATAAAAACTTCCACGACAATTGTCTCAAGCATCGTCTACTTTCTTTTCTATAGATCTTTTGGCAAATTTAATATCGATGATTCCTCAACAAAAATTTCTGATAACATATGTGCCAACTTTTATATTAACTTTATAATTTTCTTACACTAAATGTCTAATAGAAATTCCATTAAAATATTGCATATTTGAAATAAAAAGAAAAGAAGAATTGAAATAAGCAATTCACATATTGCATCGTCATGCGCGAAGCCTAATTTTCTCAAGTCCCCTTTTAAACCGGTTATATTTCAGAAACTCAAAATGTATATCAATGCCTTAGCATTGAAGCAGCATATTTTACTTTCTTAATAAAAAGAATAAGTATAGGACACTGTATCCTATTACGTTATCTGTCATTTTAGAAATCAAACGTATTCCACTTATATCACATTTCGTAATAGTGATCAACGTTACAGACGAGCGTTTTGGAATCAGCAATTAATTTCACGTGTCCGATCTAAACGAGACAGCGTTCAGTATAACTGATTCATCAATTAAATCACTGTAGCGATATATCATCTTCGCGATAAGTAAACGACAGAAACACGACCGTTGTTGTAAACGTCCAATTCGTCCAAACTCTCTATGCTCCGAATTTAATGCATTAAACTATCCTCTTTGAGAAACATTACCTTTTAGTATTACTAACCATAATTGCATTATAATATGGCCAAAGTTAAATATATGCATATATTTAACGTAAACATATTATTACATATTTATATCTAAATATACACGATACAAATAATATAAAGTATTACAATTTTTATGAGTACTAATTTATTTTGTATTCTGAATTGCATTTTTCAATAGCAATTCAAATTTTGTAAATGTATGAGAGAAATATATATTTCCAGAATATTTTATAATTTATTTTCTTTCCAAAAGGTATATACACCGTTACTTTTCTGAAAAGAAAGTAAAATAGAGGAAGAAAGACAAAGCGTCACATTTACTTATTGTCAGTTTAGAACGTAGAAATCACGACTGTTGGCAGCCAATCCTTAACTTCAGTTATTAAATCCTAAAATACTTTATGATTTACTTACTTTCAATCGTACGTTAAACATGACATTGATTGTACTCGCGAAACAACGTTGGAAAGTCTGACATTCGTGAACTTTTTTCTCTGCGGCTGGCTCGACATTCGCTTGAGAGTTTGAAGACTCGACATCGTTAATTGCGCTCGGTACCAATATGTCGCGTTGATTAAGACTCAGATCAATATCCAATTTGAATATATAAATGTACACGCGATAATTCTGAATACAATTGGAAGGCGATACTCTCCAGATCGATTGTGCGAAGTTCCATTTGCATTTGCCGCGAACGAAGTCTTTATCGAAATGAATTTTCGCACCTCCGTAATTGATTTGCCGATTGTAATAATAAAGCTATTAAATATAGCTCTCCAATTCTATATTATATTCATTTCATCATAAAAGAGTATTGAAGTTTTAAGATATTTAAAGTTTAAAGATATTTTTATTTGAGAAAAATAACAATATCTTTAAAAAGTAAAAGAATTACGTAACTTTCAATAAAATTAATCACATTATATATATATAAATTATTAATATTTTAGACCATATCTGATTTTTAAATAATAATCGCATGTTTTAATTAATTCATTAGTAAAGGATGGATCCTTTCTAATTCAGCATTTCCGTTCTAGACGGTGACAGTTCGATAATGACTAAAATACATTGAGAAGAAATTAAAATGGGCAATGGCAATAAATTTAATGGACTTGCAAATGGACGGCAGCCAAAATTAGTCCGCGTTTGGTAAATGGATGTAATTGTGTGGCTAGACAGTAACTTCAAAAAAATGTTGATTTTATATTCTGAATACGCTTTCTTTGATTTCATGAAACTGGTAAGATACTAAATCGCACGCATAATGTAAGAGATTTAATTAAAAACAAAAAATTATGCGTAACAATGCAATGCTAAATGACGAATTGCAAAATGTCACAAAACACTCCGCAAAAATCCGAAGAATCTGTTTTACGTAAATCAACATTTGACTTTCGCATTCTACAGTAAACTAAACGACAATCGGTTTATCGACGACAAATATCGAACGATTTTTGACTACCGACCGTTTCAGAGCTTCTGCTCGACTCGGCTTTACGATCTCGTCCGTCCAATAAATTGAGTACACATCGACTACGATCAAAAGAAACCGTGATCAAGAGTATCTGTCTATCTGAATTGTCTCTACGATATCTCACAGAGGGTTACGTTGTCAACCATATTGGTGTATCTCCCTTTTTGCCATACTGCATTTTTCTTCCTGACATTCCTCTTTCCATCATACTTATTTTCTTCATATATTAACTGCACTGAGCGTGTATTGACGTATGTTCAATTTTCGACAAAATATTGAAATAACCACATAATTTCTCTTGCATAACATGTGGCTCTTCCACATGTCAATTTATCACATCGAAATTAGATTTTAAAATTTGTATAAATGTATCAAAAAGTACAATTTAAGAATTGTTACATTATAATTTAGTTGTACTCTCTGTACGTATGACAATATCTTAAGTTTACTGGAAACATAGGCAGAACAGATATCAATTATCACATTAAAGTAGACAAGGAATGTGACATTTGTATTGAATTAGACAAGAACTGTGCTTCATTCCGAAGTGCAATGCATTAACAGCCGCACCGGGTGCGCACTTGTGAGCGCATTATGCATTTGACAGTCGTCCAGAGACATATAACATCACAGCCGGAGAGTAATGTCCCTTCTCTCCTGCTCAACTTGCCAGTGTTTAAGCTTGCAGAGAACTTTCGTGCTAGTTCCGTGAAAGACATCGACCGATTTGCGAATGCTGACGCGGCCCGTTAATCATAATCCATTCTAAACAAGTTTGGCTACAGCGTTAATTGCGAATCGCAATTATCTACGCCAAGAGTAATACACGACAAGTGCCATCTTCACCGTGCACACGCTGTGGATAATTAATTCTTGCCAATACAAGGCTTGCCATTGTGTGAATAATAATATTAAATAGCTATAAACCTTCTCTTTAACAGCGCTAAAATAAGTTATGGTATGTCGATTATCCGAATAAAAATGTCAAAGAAAAATATATTATAAGTATCATTGCACATATCACGTTATCCTGATTTATGTACAATTTTTCTTTCCGCTTTCTCTCTCTTTCTTTCCTTCTCTGATATATAACAATTGCAGTGCATGGTGTCAGAATGTTGAAAACGAACCAGATTCAATTAAGGTGGCAAGATCAGCAAGTTTTCAAATCTTTCGCAGCCGGCGCGATATCCGAGAACGGCCTGTCATTGTCACGAAGCGACGACCACCATGCCATTGTCGCCCGTCGTATGTAATATCATTGCAAAGTGGAATTATTATGGCGGTGAATAATATTTCGCCTGGATTTCGGTGTGAAACGCACGCTCGTGCGGTCGGATCGCGTGACAGGCTACGTCAAAAGGACGAATTACGTGACCAAACGACGTGTATTTTCGAGACAAACGAGGCGTGTCGTTTCGCTCCCTCGCGAAACTGTCGGCCATCCGGTCACTGTGGCAACAACGGCGCGAATAATAGTAATTCCCGGCATAATGGAATCGGCCGGTTAGGTAACGGGGTTATCGAGACTGAAGTTATTCGCATGGTCCCTGGCTCTACTCGGCATTGCAATTACGTCGGTACACCAGTTGCATTTAAAATATAATGTTACGTAAAATGAATGCGTCGCTGAATGACTCGTTAACATTTTACGAGATGGTATTCAGCTAATTATTTTATGGCAGATTATTATGCACTGCAGTGTTCGAAGATTAACAATACGAATTGTTTGAAAAAAATGTATCTAACAGCAGTCTCGGCCGATATATTTAAATGCGATGCGATACAACCGGTATCGTACGAATGAATGTATGTTAACGACGTTCTAATTGTATATGACAATGCAGTAAAACTCGACATGAATGCAACATATTTGCATTCGTCGCATATTCGACAAATAATCACGTCGGTTGGAACCTGTTTAATGCGAATGTCTGCATAAATTACTACAGAGTATCTAAATTGGTGTAACACAGAATTTTGGTCTATAAACGTAATATTAAAAAATAACAAGAAAATCTGTAACGTATTAAATTTTGCAACTCGTCCGGAATGATTCCTTCCAAGTCTCTAATATAGATAGATAGATACGATCTAAAGTTTATTTGAAATATATAATACAGTCATAAATTGTGTGGAATAATAAAAAGTGAATCAACGAGTTAATATTTTAAGACATATTATAAAGACTGTAAAAACTGCCGTGACGGGATGGCGATGTGCAACAATGACAATAAAAGTATATTTATATGTGATGTAACGGAAACTGTGCCCTACTGATTACTGTATCCCTGGAGTTTACTCGATTATTGATTTTTATTAGCTGCGCGATGCCCGCAGGCTGCTCAATCCGCTGAAAAGCCGTTTTCATCGAAACTGCTAATTATAATCCGATCATTATACGATTCCGATAAATTTGTCATAAAATCGCTTGCCGCTCATGCGGTAATTATGCCAATAACATTACGATACCCAAAGAGCTGAAGCTGTTTGTACATTCTGTCATTTTTTGATCACCGAGCTATTTAATATTTAACTGGTCCATTACCGAGCACTTAACGTACTTTGTTTATGATGGAAGACTGAGTGCCGGCCTAGTTTTAATTCTTTTTGTTTCAGATTACTTCGCCCCGTCAATCCATTTACGCGATCTCCAGTTTTCCCTTCTCTTCGCATCAAATATTTTGGAGAACGGCAGCATCGCGCTCGCTCTATTCACGCTATACTATTTCATCCAATTATTATAGCAAAAGAAAACTGTTACACGCATCTCGAGCACTAGAGGCACCGAGACTAAACGAAAGAACGAACAAGATAAAGAAAGCAAGGCAGAAATAAAGAGAAAAAGAAAGAGGGATGAAAGGGAAGCAGTCGTTGAAGCACAAACGGGGGTAACAAAAAGGCAAGAGTGCATAATGTAAATGAAAGCATCTCTTCTCTCCGCGCCGCCTCGTAGATGCACCTGTGAATATTTTTCCATCTGCATCGTGAAATACAGATATTCAAGAGGCATCTGCTTCCTCTTATCCCCTCGCAACCTAAGACGCGACTCTCCTTATAAAACCGAACTTCGACAGTTCTGCTCTTCTCCCTGCCATTCTCCCTTTTCCCGGTTGCAGACTTCGGGAAAGTGGTACGTGGGCGAAATTTCGACGTGACGAGCATACAGTGTCCTGTACCTCATCCCACTTCAACTACCTCGTCCTTCGAACCCGCATCGTTCCTTCCCTTTGTACTCTCCCCTTCGTACCGCCACATGAATGGTCCAAAAAAATCAAGGACCCGCGTAGTAATAGTAACATGTAAAGTCAAAAGGTATTCATCAAAATTGCAAAGATATTATAATATAACATATACCACAACAAACGATGTCTGTACAATACAAAACTAGATATAAAATGTAAAATTGCGCTTTACGTCTAAATTTTCGAAAATATAATATTTTAAACAAAAGCTATTCAAAAATATTGATATTTAATGGAAACAGTAACAACAGAGAAAAATAAAAAATAATAGTAGACAAGAGAGACGAATTACAAACGAGGGACGAGAAGATTCGCATTCGCAATTCGCAGCTGCATCGTATTTAAAGATCAGTAATTGTTTCGGAACGACGTGCCTATATCTTTTGCTCCGTTTCACAATCAGAATCAATTAGAGTTATATGTATTTTTTGATAGAATTTTTGAGAGGCTATCCTGATAGAATGCTCGATATTCGAAAAAATAATTTAATTCACCGAAACTTGAAAAATTTCCACCTAAAAGAATCGCCAGACTTCTTTTCGAAATTAGAAACTTTAGAACTCTCTTTGTGAAAGAAGTCTATCAATTATGTCGAAATTCTAAAAAAAGAGTGGAACGTTAACTTTTCATAGAGATGTTACGCTCGTAAGAGCGAAATTAAGCGAAAGTCGTCACGATACTCACATTGATTGAAAAGTATTGATTGGCAACATACATAGAACGTTGATTTCAACGTCCGCAGAAAGGTTCAAATCTTTACTCTCAATTCCTCGTTGCAACCCGTTAGTAACATTTTAATTCATTTGCGGACATGTCACATTTGTGTATCTACATGTAATGACTCTTTTAATTAATGCATTTGAAAAAATAATTCTCTTTGTCAAACTAATGCAAGCTTTGTATTGTAAGCTTACATTGTAGATAAAATAACACGCATTTTCGTAACAATGTTCTAATTATGTGTATAACAATATAATATTCGTCATTTATAAAATGTGTGACATATTTGCATCCGATGTGTAACAAAAAAATATCGTCTAGAAAATTCATCTTCTACAAAATTTTTTAATGAAGTGAAATGAACGTAAATCAGTAAAACTAAACGATTATAATTGGAGTTTCTGGGATACGGGTCGATTCTACAAATGTTAATTAACCATTATTTTTTCTAATTCTATCTTCCAAAAGGCAGAAGAATCATTCAAACTTGAATAAACTTGAATATTTATATAAGCCAAATTCCCTATGAAGAAAAAGTTTATGTTCAACCAGAAAAATAAGAAAAGGGAGAAAGATGAGAGAGCGAAACAGATAATAAAGAAATGAAGCGCAGCAGGACAAAACATTTTGGTGAACTCCTCCGAACGTTGCGTGGTCGAAGGTTTTGCGATGGTCATCGTTTTACACATCGTTTTACACGACTGAATCCTCGAATAGAAGCCTGAATTGCCGAAGTGGCCGTGCCTGGAAGGGGGTCTCTGAATCGAAGATTAATTGCACGATTCATTGGGTACTGCCCGGGATCGTCATGGCTCTAAGCAGACACGATGAGACACTCGCCGCTGCAGCAGACGGACCGAAGAACGCGACAACAGGTACAACCCCGAAATTGTGCAATAGAAATAAATGTCGTTTTGGTGATCACGTCCGAGTGCACAATTTCACGCAAATTTACCCGTCTATACAGACCGCGACAGTTCGGTTATCACCCTCTCCCCATCCCTATTGTTAACCCTTAACCAATAAACGTGGCTGTGCGAACCTTTCTGCTCTGCTATCTCTCGATCAAGCCTACGTGTATTTCTCGTTTATGCTGAAAACGGTGTAAACTATATTTTAAAAATCGAATTAAAGTACTTTTATTTGCACGTTACAAATCCATTGTGCTTTGAAATCTCATTTATCTCTCTTTCTCTCTTTCTCCCCCCCCCCTCTCTCTCTCTCTCCACGATGTAAAATATTCTACGAATTTTGTTCGACGATTAACGTGTTAATCCCGGACAGGTAATATGAATTAGGACTCGGGCAAATGTGGACGCACGAATATTTCTGTAATTAATCACCTCCCGCACTCGAAGGCATATAACTACGTCACGATAACTCTCAAAAACGAAAACGAGCAGGCGTAAATTATGTCGACGGGGTGCTCGATAAATTTCCACGGTAAGTATCAAAGTTCGCTGGTGCGCAAAAGAAAACGCAACACCTGTTAGCTACGTGCCGCTGCTTATGGCATTAAGGACGTGCTTTAAAATGCTATGCATAGAGAAGCCAATTGCCCTGGCGCATTTGCAGCATATTCTGCGTAGGTACCCTCCAGCATCTACTTCGCTAGCTTCGACTCGTCTTATGTTTTTTCCTTGACACGATAACGGAAATATCATAACATGCGTTACGTGATAGTGATAGTAATACAAAAATGTGTGTTACAGAAATTTCTTATCACTCGACACTACTAACAGTCAAATGTTATTTATTATAATTTTATTAGACAAAATTAGATATCACAAAATCAATATAAACTCTTGGCTGATAGTGACTGGATCATTTAAGACCCGATGAATTTTTGTTAGTTTTATACATCTGCACTGTATGTATACATATACAGAGTGGTCCTCGTAACGGTCGCCACGATTTTTAAGGCATTTATAATAATCTGACAAAAAAGTCATA
>NJRQ01000112.1:137055-151377 GCA_003063805.1 Aphaenogaster ashmeadi | reverse complement strand
AGATAAGCTACAAGAATATGCAATAAAAAATTGAGGTTTCCATATAAAAATTTTAAGGTGACCTTGCTTTTTTATGGAAAAAAAATGTTTGGTCAATTTTTATTATTGCAATTTGTTTCCGGTTAGAAACTGATAAATTTTTGTTTATGACTTTTTTGTCAGATTATTGTAAGTGCCTTAAAAATCGTGGCGACTATTACGAGGACCACCCTGTATACACATGTATATCTATATTTATACACGGAGCAACTTTTTGATTATAATACGGAATACGATCCAGAATGACCAAGCCAGAGTCCTCTAAAGGATACATCTTCTGAAGATTAAATAAAATTAAATAGCAAAAATATCAAGTATCAATATTAAATGCTAAAAATAATATTTTTAGTTTTAATAAGAAACAGTCTCGATATTTTTACAGTTATTTGCTTTACCACGTAGAAAACATAAGGTAAGGTAAGGTTAGATCTTTAAAGGGGAGCCAAACGGAGCAAGGTCGCAGGTACTTTAGAAGAAAGAAGAGATCAATGAGACGAGACTAGCGAACGCGTGGAGAGGATCCATGAACCGGCATGTTTGCAGTGACTGTAAACATTGGGATCAATTTAAACTCAGATGTCCGCAATCAAAGGGGCGGTAGGTGTACTTTGAGACAGCCACGCGAGGGTCCGAAAAGGGAATAGAAAAGTTCATTCTGCAGGGTGTAGACATACGACGCCAAGTTGGAAGCAAGTAACCGTTCGTTATTGATCTTTCGTCCCTTTTATTACTTTGCGCGCTTAGCGCCCCGTTTTTCGTGACGTTCATCTGATATACTCGCTCTCACGTCAATAACGAGGCAGAGATAAGCATTTTGAATTATCAATCAGTGCCTGTCAAATCTACTAGCTGCCAAAACTACTGTCAAAACTTACTAGCCTATCACACATCCGATGCGTACGAATATTGCTGATATAACTGGCAGAACAGAACACGATTACAAAATTAATTATAAAAGTAAATTTAAAAAGTATTTTTTTCATTTATATTTTTTTCTATAAAATTCTGTATTAAAATAAGAGAGAGTATGCTATATATATTTTTCTCTAATATATATTCTAATATATTATATGTATTATATGTATTATTATGTAACATATATTATATGTATTACATATTTTGTAAAAATATCTAATTATAATCTTATAAAATAATTGTAACTGAAATAATTAATAACAATTATAAATAAATAAAAATTTTATTTTCTTTTTAATTTACTAGCTTGAATATTTTGTTATGACATCATCTCGAAATTTAATATCATATCGCAAAAAGGCACAAAGAACAACTACATGTGCGCCGATTTTTCTGTCCATTGTTGCTGAAATTTGCTCTCGCAATTTTCCGGTATTCTTTCTCACAGTGCCAAGTTCAGCGGCAACAACTGTTCAACAGTTGTTACAGTTGCCTGTGTGCTGATGCAGGTTCGATACTCTTTTTGAACTAGCCGCAAAAAAGAATTGGCACAAAAGCCGGCCGAAGAGGAAGCGTATTCACGCTCGCATGATTGAATCGTCCATGTACCGATACATTTCCGATATCGATCGCGGTAAAGGTAAAAATTCCGTGGCATATCGAGTATTATGGATACCCTTGTAATCATAGCCCCTTGTAGCCCTCACTCACATTCCATGTGATTTCCTGCACGCCATTGTGACAGAGCAAAAGAGCAAGTTCTTTGAACGAGCATTATGAAACACGGCTATTAAAAATTTGCAGACTTTTCCACTCGCAATTCGATCTTTAATGAATTTTTTAACGATGCGGTACGATCCACTTTTGTCGAAGATAAGAGGTGGGCGACGGCTCACCATTTTTAATAAATTCCGCCATTAATAAGATTATTCTTTACGATAATGAATGAATATAAAATTTACGATTATTGATGCTTCGCGATGCGATAACAAAATAAAGATCAGCTTTAATCAAAATTAAAATTGTTTTTGGAATGGACTATATAATATAATTATAAAATATCTCTCTCCTGGCATATTTTATAAATACGTTTTGTCTACGTTCCTACAAATGTAGAAAAAATAGTTGCTGAGATAGCTGCGTCAATTTGCTGTCTTGCCAAGGTAATAATGTAAAATACATAAGTATCGATATCTCGCGGCAGCAATACTTACGGCTAGCTAGTGCGGGCAGTATTATAAATATGTCAATGATAAATCTCGCCATTTGCTGTCCGAGAGAGAGAGAGAAAGAGAGAGAAACCGAATCGATATATCGGGGCATCCACTCTCGGTGCGCAGGATCGACGTCCGATACTTCGTACTGCGAGCGCATTCCGCGACACATAAATAACTATTATACACACGGTCTGCCATTATATTTCCGCACACGTAGACGCATTCGCCCTCGTTGAATGTCTACCACGTCGCCACGAATGTACAGTAATCCGAAGGGGTGCGATCGTCGTCGGGCGACGACGTTTAGCGCGCGGAGCAGAATTTCTTATTGTCCGAGCGACGTCGGAGAACGATTTATGTGGCTATATTTCGTCTTTCGATGAAGAAACTACCCGTCCTACCGAATCACGTTCTTTCGTGATAGATCGCGAAGACGAATCATACACGACATGTTACGTGAGTTGATCTCAGTCACATATATTTTATATTTATTTATAATAAGTTTTTGCTATATTAATCCTATCAAAATTTTCTAGAAATTTCTATATCGGATTAAGTTTTCTTCCTGAAAGCAATATCAATAAAATAAAATGAAATTTTAGATAAATAAATAAAATTCACTGGCTCGTTATATTCAAAACAAATAAAGGGCCTCTTACCCTCCGACTTAATTTACATATTCTCTACGATCTATTTCTTGCTACATACATGATTTTTGACCAGCGTTTATATTCTATTCCCTATTTTTTATTATTGAAATAATTTGTGCGTAACTGAAAAAGACTATGTATTAGTCGAAACGTTTTCTATTTTAATGGTTTTTTTAATCAATCCTTCCGCTATAATTCTCACCACCTTGTTAATTGCTCGTATTTGAAATTTTAGATGTTATTCATGTTAAAAAATATTCATTTATTCTTCATAATATTATCAAAATTGCTGAGGAATTAATTGTCTCTCTCTATTTGACAAAAATTATGTAAATCGAAAAAATGAGAAATTATTTTGTGTTATATTTTAATTTAAAAGTCATTATATTAGTCATTATGTCATGTTTCGAATTTAAAGAATTATTTCGAAATGTAGCAGTTCCAATAACTTGAAAAGAAATATCAAATCAATATTAATTTCATCGTACCCTTTTATATACTTAATCGTCCACAACACAGCAATATTTTTTCTCATACAATTGCTCGAGACGATGAAATTTTTTCTTAAACAAGAAATGAGACTACTTACTGTGATTCGTTTCGAAAGAAAGCACAACCGCAGAACCAGTGAACAAAACGCAAGATCGGTTACTCGCAGACTCGATCGAACTATAATCTCCTGAATAGATAACAGCTGGAGCTAGCAGGGCGATGCGATAGCGAGGAAGACAGAAAAGGAATGCGAAGCCAAGCAAAAGGACGAGGACGAGAGACCCTCGGAAGGTAAAGAGTACAAAGTTAGCGAGGATCGAAACTCGGATACAACCTCCCTTCATCCTCGTTCTCTCACCTTGCTACCAGCACTCCTCCCCCCGCCACTCCTAGCTCTCTTCCGGCTTCCAGAGTAACCCGCAATCGTTAGCGCACCCCTGATACCGACGGAAAAATAAAAAGCTGTCTTGTGGAAGTCGGCTGGGAACACCGGCTTTTCTACGAGTATCTAGAGGGTGTATTTTTTACAGCGCTATCTGGTGCACCCGCGAACCGTGCACGCGGGAGTAAAGTAAGGTGAATTTCTCTTATAGCTGGGGTCGTAAGCAGCCTGCGAACGCTCGAAAGAACCACTGCGATGCAGTGATTAACCCTTAACTACTATGGCGAGGTTCAATCGGATATTTTATAAAGCTTTCACTTTTTAATTTCACTGCTTTCTCCAGGTATTCTTAAAACATTATCTACAGCTAATTTTTCCATTCATTGTAAGTAATGCAAAAAAGGACTAACGTTGCTTATCAATCTATTAGCATAATATATAAACTTATTTTCTTTCAGAAATCCGCTCGTTCTAACAATAATTATTTTTCTTTAAACAGTATATATTTCACACACGTACAGCTTGCTTGTATCGTATATTTTATCATATTTAAAGGCTTTACTTTGTAAAATATGAAATCCGTAAATAATGTTACTCCAATAAATAATTGTCGCGCGCAAGATAAGCGAGTCGAAAGAAAAAAAGTTTCGCGGTCGCGTTTAAGAAATTCGCAATAAAATTCTAGCATAATCCTATTAACTATTCCGTAGTCGCGCGCAGCTTTCGGTCGATGAAGCGGCTCCCCGTATGTTCACACCATGTTCCATCCGCGACAGAACATTCATTTCCCATGTGAACCATGGCTCACCTGGTGCATTCCCTGCACCAACTATGTGTGACCTGCTGCAGCACAATGTAGGTGTCCCTGTGCATGCGTACGTACATGCATCCTCACTCGCTCTTTCTCCCTCTCGTCTCGCTGTTACGATAAATCATAACTCGCCGAGTTTCCTTTTTGCATCGGCCGAAAAGAGTCTCGGCGGACTGGAGGGTTCTTTTGAAGAAGCTGATGGGACAAAGGGGGTCGTATTTTTCCGAGAAAAATCATTTGGTCTGTCTGCTCGCTACGACGCTACGAATGAAGGAATTCACGATGAAACACCGTCGAACTATAAATACAAGATTTCGAACACAAATCTAGTCGTTGATATTGGCATCCACGATCGATACCAACAATTAGACGATTAATTTGGTGGATTAAATGATTTTTAATCCTATTTACCGAGAAATAATTTTATTATGCCTGCACGGAAAAAATGGTTTCGCTGAAATATTTAAAAATTTAGCCAGATACAGATCTGAAAATAATTTTGTTGGGTCATCAAAATAATTATGTAGGATACCCAAAATGGTTGCTAGAATATCAAAACTTTTTGCAGCCATATCATCATGTTTGAGCGACCTACATAGTTACTTTTGATGATCTAACAAAGTTATTTTCAAATCTGTATCTGGCTAAATTTTTAGATATTTCAGTAAAACCATTCCTTCCGTGTGAGCAATTTTCCTAGTTTGTCATTAATTTTACTTGTGAATAAGTAATTTTCATTATACTGTTAGTACGTGTTGGTCGTATACGTCTTGATATACAATGAGATTACAATAAAAGTTGTTTACGTAAAATTAAGATAAATAGTGAAAAAGCTGCTTTGAACTTCGTGATTCTCCTTGACAGTAAAAAATCGAGTACATTCGGTTTCTTAAATAACAAATCGATGAGACAGTCTTTCCAACTCGCATTCTGAAAATTAACAGGAAAGTGACTAATAATAAGCAATAATGCAGTATCGAGACCAGCGAAGACGGATAATATTCAATTTTCGATTTACATTCCCCCGATGGCTACATTTTACAACTGTAATGATGAACGTGCGTATGGGCATGTCCGCACAACTATATTCTCTTGTGCTTACGCTTAACACGGTACGCTCATGCATACGCGTATGGAAAACCTCCTGTGGGAACAAACATGCGTGTTCGTATGCTTGCCATGCATATTGGTATATATCGGCAATTGAATTAAGTACAGCGCACGCAGAGGAATGATTCGTACGCGACGATTGTTCCCTTCCTAATTCAATTGGGAGAAAGAACAGCGGCGGCATAAAAATCGGATTGTGAAAAGTATTAAATCGAATTTAGCGCGGGGCGGCTTTTGCAATATTTTTATCGTCGTTATTACTATCGCGAAAGTTGTCGATAAAATAAAGCTACCTGGTACTTTGTGCTCTCAAATTGTGCCTCGAGGGCTGATTTACCAAAGAGTACTAATTTCGCGATATTGCAGAAGAGAATATCGTAATACAGAAAAGATTCCATTGTGTACAAACGAGAAGCGTTTAATGAAAAATTTCTATTAACAATTTATATTACTTTTTCGCTAAAAATAATAACAGTGCATTCCTGTTACATTCATTAACGAAGGCGCTATACCAACAGGTGGATAGATTTAAAGAATAAGTTAGATTAAAATAAAAAATTTGCATGTGTCAGAGAAGATACGGTAATTGGACATGAAAATAAATGTCAGTTGGGTCAAATGAATTAATATGGTAAAATGAGAAGGGAGGATATGATTCAATGTTTCTAAAATTCGATTCATCATCTATCTTTATACCTGTTACTACTATTATTACCATTCTATTGTCATAGAGCCCAATTTGAATGCCGGATCGATTACATTTGTTATTCATTAATCGTGGATATCGCGTGAGATAACAAACACAATCGGAGATTGCAGACGAAATTTCAAACTTTTTATTATTACACAAGAAACGTGTAATCGGCGGAAATGCGCTTTACGTTCGAGCTTAGAGATGCATCGGGAGAAACTTGGCGTGAAAGGCAAGAGCTAGTAGAAAGCTTTTCATTCTGCAGCCGTTGGCGCTCGTAGGAATCCAATAATTGATCGAACCAGATATACATCAACATTTAGCTACTGGATACACACTCTAACATATATCTACGTACACCTCTGCTTCGTCTATGTTTCTCGGAAAAATAAGAGGCAGCGAAGGAGCACGAGAAATCGCCGTAGATTTATGAAAGCTGCAGCTTGGTTTTGGTGTCTTTCCCTTCAGACCGATATATTCGAAGTCGTCGATAGCGAGCTGATATTTATCTTGCAGACAATCGATGAAAAACGCTTACCAGTCTCACTATGAATATTTGTTTCGTTCAAAGACAATAACAATAATCTGTATAATTCTCAACATAAATCGTAAAAATATTGCTATATACCGCCTCAATTCACACAATCAGCAAATGAAATCTGTAGATATACCACTCTAGTAGTTGTTATAACACTATATCTATCATATAGTTAAATTTTTCTGCCCAAGAAAAGTCTCTTTCTTTTATATTTCCTATTATATACATTTATAATAATTATGTAAAAGACTGTTATACATAATATTAACTCGAAAATTTTTGAATCAAGATGTACATTGTACACACACACTTACAAAGATAAATATATTTCTCAAAAAAACTATAGAAAATCTTTCTCTCTCAGCCAAAACTTCAAAACATGTTTTTCAACAAACATATATTGTGCTAAAATAATTTTATTAAGTAGTAAATAAGAACATCCGTAACAAAGCGATAATATATTTCGATAAGAACACACTAGACACGCGTATCAATTTTGTACGCGCGGAAAGGTTTAATTCATGCGTGCAAGAGCTGTCGTAAATCTCAGAACGTTATGAAACTTCCTCTAACAAGGAGGTAGCACACGTAAGCGTTCAAGCATCCACACATACGATATCATAGTATAGTTACGAAGCACGCTGTAAACGTCAAACGTCGCTGATAAAGAAGACATTTCGCGGCGATCATAGGCGAGAATGGCGTTGTTAAAAGAGAATAGCAAACACGAATCTCAGTGAAAGTATCGCTCGCGAATAGAGAATTTGAATCGCAAATTTTTTAACGAACAGGAAAAGATAGGATTTAGCTAAGTTATAGTAAAAATTAAATTATAAAAGTGAGAAAATAGTGAAATGTTTATACACGACTAAATGAATATTATTAAATAAATATTACATAACTATAATTACATAAGTTTTATACCACAATATTTTATATAGATTTGTAATCAATATTTCCTCTTTTATCTTTTCAATATCTTGTATATTTATTTCTTAATATATTTTAAATAATTTATCTGAAAGATAAAAACAGAGAGAGAAAAACTTTAATTATACATATGTTTCAGTCCATGAAAATCAATTTTATCAGATGTCTGTAACATTTCCACGGACTCTTTCGAGAATTACAAATTTACTAACCTTATTATTCATTAATTAATAAATTAAGTAATAAATATATTAATTAAATTTGTTAACACATTTATATTTACTTGTTATTCCCATATTATTATAAAGTTTCTATAAAGAACTCGTTTGTGAATTACTTTATATATTAACTCAATGCTGTCAGATCATCAGCGATATGTGCAACACGAATTGTCGTAGAATAATATTTATCACGTAAGGGTTGTTTAATCTATTGTGAAAACGACAATATGGTTAAATGCTCTCATCTCAAAAGTCGCGCGAGGCCAATCCCACTGATAAGCGTCTTTTCGCCGAACGTCGGCAATGAATCTTGGCTCGGTGTGTTACGGCGTAGTTCTAAGATTAACATTGATTTAAATTACAAATTTAACTACCCCCCGGGTTCATCCTGGTGCGAAACACGCGCAAGCATTCTGGGTCAACTAGAAGGGTCTGGTAGATGAGACGGTTAAAATGGACGAACTACTTAAAACGGTCTCTCTCTGTCTCTCACTTTCCTACTGCCTTTTCCTCTATCTAAAGGAGAGTAGTAAGTCCGTCGTGATGAGATTGTTCGAATAGCTTCCCGCAGATACGCTGAAACATTAATTCCGATAATAGCATTAACCGCGTGCCTTTGCGGATCTTCGACTCTCTTGCACCTTCCCTTCTATTTTCACGAATTTTCTTAAAAAAGGAAGAGCACGATGCCTCAATTTATCTCGACCGATTTGACTTTTAAAGAAGTTCGTCGAAATTTTTCTGCTCTTTGCGGCGAGAAGTCTCGTAGCTATCGCCTTGGAAATCGCTTAACTGGCTTGAAAGATATTAATATGGATATCGATTTAATCGCATTATTCATCGCTATCTTTATACACTATTGTAAACTAATATTTTATATATATTCTTATAACATTTCTGAAAAAAATATGATTTCGCTCATTTACACTCCTTTACGTTACTTGCAAATATTAAACCGTAAATTATTTTTGCAAAAAATGTTTTTAAAAACATTGAAAATATTATCTTGATGAAAAATAGATAATTATCAAATTAAAAATTTAGTTTATTGTATTTTGTATTAGTATTTTAATAGAAGTATTGTATTTTGTATTTTGTATTTGTATTTTGTATTTTAATAGAAGTAACGTATTCAGGCTTTATCGATCCTTGAGTTGACATGGAATTTCACACACACACACACACCCCCATAAATTAAATTATTATCAGTTATCAAGTTAGATTAACAAAATTTGTCGATATTTTAAGGAAAGCTTGCAAGACAATAACAATTTGATACAATTATAAAGCTGTTCAAAGTATATAAAATTATGTTATGTTAAAATATTAATATTATATTATTTTATTGTTAATGTCACAAATTAATTAAAGATACCGAGAAGTGTCGCTGACATGATACAAAAAATATCATTATGAAATCAGAAACTTTAATATTCCTAAATCGCCAGTAAATAATTAACATATAATAAATTGTAAGACGACTTGACTGGCCATAGATGGTATTTTATTACTACACGGAAAAAAAAGAATGGTTGGCTCGCACAGAAATCTGTTTGTGTCAACCAGAATCTGGTTGGCACAAACATTCTTTTTTTTCCATGTACGCATCAACCATACGGATTGTGGTCCTCTACGAGTATTAAATTTAATAATAATAATGCTAAAGCTGGTACGACGCCCGCCCGGAGTGTAGGGAGGTCCAGGTTCAAATCCTGGCTGAGGTAATATTTTTCGCAACAAAATTCTTTAACAGTTTTCGTGATGGGAGGGTGTTGGGGGGAGGGGGGGAGAATCTAATAGATGCTTTAGCATTATTATTATTAAATTTAATACTCGTAGAGGACCACAATCCGTATGGTTGATACGTAGTAATAAAATACCATCTATGACCAGTCAAGTCGTCTTACAATTTATTATATGTCATTATGAAATGTTTGCGACTACTATCCAAATTATTTAACATTTAAAATAATTTAATTCACATAAAATGGAATTTACGCATCTTGAGATGGAACTCTCTACTCGAAGACTTTTAGACTTCTTCCTCTTCATTGGAGAAAGAACAAACGTAGAGCATAATCTTAACATGTGCGGATTTGGAAGTATAGCCATGACGATGTCACTCTGCTAATTGTGCGAATTACTCGACAATAATCGCTGAAACGTGCTCATAATCGTATCCATAGCGACGGGAGAAACAGAGAAAGAGAGACTGTTGACTGGCAGATGCGCTGTTTCGGTTATTATCTCGGAATTTGCTGACATATAACCGTCTACGTCCGTATGTGCATATGCACACGTGTACATTTATCATTGTCAAAACGTACATCTGGCCTACAATCACGTCTCGCGATTTCACTGACATTATCGATCGTTTTCTCCATCAAATTTGCAACAACCGGCACAAACAATTCGGTGACTTTTTGCGCTAAGGTCCCTGCTAAATCAGAGAAGAGCAAAAGTATTCATACACTCCGCATATTTTCAAATCAATATTGTGCTCTAGCAAGACGACAAAGTAGAACAAAATGAAACAAGATTTCTACACAGAAAGAACGGTTTTGCTGAAGTATCTAAAAATTTTATCAGATATACAGATCATAAAATAATTATGTTGGACCATCCAAAATAATTATGTAGGACGCTCAAGCGGTTTGCTAGGATGAAAACTTTTTGCAGCATTGTCATTATGCTTGAGAGTCCTACATAATTAATTTTGGATAGTCTAACATAATTATTTTCAGATCTGTATTTGGCTAAATTGTTAGATACTTCAGCAAAATCGTTTTTTCTTTCGTATGGGAACGAGTTAATAGATATCTATAATAGAAATTTATCAATGTAAATTTTTCAACGTCCACGAAACAATCATTGAGTCTTGTTACACGGTGACCTAAAACCGGTTTAGTAACACCAGTTGTTGACGTTAGTCTACGTTTACATAGATAGATAAAATCAATGTAATAATTTTTGATGTTTTAACTAGTGATATTATGTGTTATACATACACTTAAACATATTTGTTTACATCACATTTAACACCAATAGTTAAAATACCGGAAATTATTACATCAATTTTTATGCTGTTCATGTAAACGTAGACTGACATGGACTACTGGTGATACTAAACCCGATTAATGGTGACATATAAACGTAGTCATTGTCCATCGATGATTTTCCAAGATAATCTAATATGCCAGTACGTAAATCGGTATGCGAAGCTGGCGAGATACTAAACAGGAGAATTTACCCTCTTGCATTTTATTCGGCACTGAGTCGTGGTCCAGACGACAGCGCGTAGTCGTGCGGTGGTTAATTAAGAAAAAGGGGCGGCTGTAGTCGAGCGTTACCGCCACCGTCGCCTACGACGCCGCCAACGACTGCGCCCGCGTCGGGGATTTAATTAAATCAACGCGCGATAAATTCGAAAGACGAATTCTCCGTGGCGACGAGAATGTATATATCTCCGTTATTCCTCCGTTCCGCAACGTGCCTTTCTTCGTGAGACCCGTCGGCGCACGGGAGATTAGAAGCGAGATTAGGGAGATCGCCGTTGGGGGTGGCGTGAAACCGGCGATAAATCCTACTTCGATCTTATCGGTGCTTTCTTTCCACAAGGTCGAAATCGGCTGGCGTAAACGAACGTTAAAGGGCGACTTCCGACGTTCCGAGTGCGCACGTTCCCGAAGTAATTACCGCCTGAACCGCGATCGCTGTAAGATGGATGTGTTAATTACTTTCCATTTTTTTAAGATCCAACTTGAATTACGTATTAACGTAGATATTGTGACAGGTTCGAAATTCCTAAGAGATACTTTTATATCAATACACGGAAAGAACGGTTTTACTGAAACATCTAAAAATTTGGCCAGTTATAGATCTGAAAATAATTTTGTTATACCATCAAAAGTAACTATGTAGGACACTCAAACAATGACAATAATGCTGCAAAAAGTTTTAATATTCTAGCAGCTATTTTGGGCGTCCTACATAATTATTTTGATGACCCAACAAAATTATTTTCAGATCTGTATCTGGCCAAATTTTTAAATATTTCAGCAAAACCATTCTTTCCGTGTAGAATGCGTCATGCTTTCTCGCAGAAGAATGTTACTTAACTTACTGTTTACCGAAATTTAAAATAATCAAATGTACAGATATGTACACTGAGAAAAAAAATTTGTTGAAAAACTACAATATTTAGTCCGATATGTTCAACTAAAACATTAGTTGGTATAACTGAACATTAGTTGAATTAAAAAAGGTATAGTTCATTCATGTTAACCATCAAAATTTTTTAATCAAGAATTAGTTATCAAGAAATAATAGATAGTCCGCCAGTAAATAATTAACAGTAGTCTTTATTATCGACAACAACTAGCAAAGGTGTGGTGTGGAAAACGTTACGACGTTTCGACCCTTGGTTTGGGTCCTTATCAAGTAAATACTGAAAATAATCGCTCAATTATAATGGTACCATTGTGATAGTAAAATTACAAAAATAAATGCATCAAAGATCTAAAGGAAAGAGACCATACCCAATCGAATCTCACAACATAAGTCCCTCATCGGCGCAACAAGAACATCTTAAGTGATGATAATTCAACAGAACAATCATTTATTTAAGCTAAGGAAAAATTTGTCAAGTGTTAAACGAAGTCAATTTATATAAAATGAATAAATGGTAGTATGCTTACATGTCTCGTGTGTCAAAGGTAATAGAAATGAAAATAAAAGAGGTTCTTGGTGTTAACTTAACACATATCACTTAAAATGCACATTACGAAAATTAATATATAAATTCCGTTCAAGGTATAAAATTGCATGTTCACTTGTCGAAAGTAAGTTGTGGACTGGTAAGAATTAGTTAATTCAACTAATGTTCAGTTAAACCAACTAATGTTTTAGTTGAACGTATCGGACTAAATATTTTAGTTTTGCAACAAATTTTTTTCTCAGTGTAGACTTTTTACGGCCGGGCTTAATCTTTTGTGCCTAATAATATTTTTTGTGTAAATTTATATGCATTTTTTAAATTAATCAATATAGATCTTTCATAGAACATATCGAGTAACACGTGATTAGTAGAGATCTGATTAACAATTATAGAATCATGGTAAGCGCGTTCGTGCATGCGATTGTCTACGTTAACTTCTCTGCCTCTGTAGGCAAAATTCCAAGTTGGAAATTGCTCGTTTGATTCGCATGCATCCCCTCGCCGTAGTCAGAATAGCTCGATCAAAAGGATTTATGAACCAGGCACGGTAGCATGTAGAACCACAAAACCTGTTTTACAGAGAGACATTTACGAGAATATCGAACGAGACGGATATCGAGTCGTTGCGATTTCCCACGAGCGAAATGTGAAAATAGTCGGCACAAAAAAGCCCGACAGAAATCTGGCGCTGCTAACGAAATAGATTGATCTTACGGGCACTCACACACTCCGAAACTCCTTCGGGAAACTGAATTAATTTACCTCCCATCGTAGAAATTATTGAGTTAAGTAAGTTTCGTCACCAACTTTCTTCAACATAATTTTAATGGACACCGAGTACAACTGTGACTAAGGTTTCAGACACTTTGAACGACATATTTAGTGCTTCCCCGTACCCGACAATATCCTTCGAAACACGAGTACAAGTGTTATAAAATTCTTTACATTACATCTAGGGTTGCCAATTCCAAAAGTCTAAATTACCGGATATTGCCTCTCTCGTAATAAAATCTAACCGGACAAAACCGGACAGAAATAATAATCATGAAACTAGATTAAATACCAAATTTAATAACAAATTACAATATTGTTATCCAGACAGTTTTAAAAACATGGTTTCGTTGAATAAAATAGTAAACTACTCTTATTTAATATAAAATACATTTTATTGATGAACATAAAATGTAAAACATGTTTTGAACATGTGACGTATATTTCGTAAATTATAAAATGTACAAATTATAAACATTTCGTAAATTACAAAACATAAAATATATATTTTTGAACAAATATAAGAAAACGTTATACTTCAGTAATAAACATATTTTAGCAAAAAAAAACAAAATTTATGACATTATTCTAGGATTAATATTTAAGCTCATGAAAAGGTTATTGTCGCTAACATCGCTGAGATCCGAACTCTGTTTATAAATTTTCCTTCATGTTTTAAATTTTAAAAGGGTTAAAAACTACTTTCCGTCGCCAGTAAATAAATAACGTAATACACGGAAAGAATGGTTTTGCTGAAATATTTAAAAACTTGGTCAGATACAGATCTGAAAATAATTTTGTTGGGTCATCAAAATAATTATGTAGGACGCCCAAAATA
>NJRQ01000112.1:115414-129417 GCA_003063805.1 Aphaenogaster ashmeadi | reverse complement strand
CCTACATAATTATTTTGATGATCCAACAAAATTATTTTTCAGATCTGTATCTGGCCAAATTTTTTAATATTTCAGCAAAACCGTTCTTTCCGTGTATGCTTATCTTGAAATTTTACTGGGATTAATGTTTCATTTAATAGTACTATTTGCCATGAAAAAAAGTTTGAAATTCGAGGTCCAAAAAATGGGCGAAATTTGCCATTACTCTTTGGCCAGATACAGATCTGCAAATAATTTTGTTGGGTCGTCAAAATAATTATGTAGGACGCCCAAAATAGTTGCTAGAATGTCAAAACTTTTTGCAGCATTTTCATCATGTTTGAGTGTCCTACATAATTACTTTTAATGGTCTAACAAAAATATTTTCAAATCTGTATCTGGCCAAATTTTTAGATATTTCAGCAAAACCGTTCTTTCCGTGTATGATATATAGAAATATAAAACGATAGCAAAAGATTTGCAAATTAGTATTAATTTAGATAGCTAGTTTGATGATTTCTAACAATAAGTTAACTCGACAGAAAAACCTATGCGAAAAGACGACGTAAAATCTTCGTGTCTGATACAATAGCCTGCTATTCGTTGTTCAAAAAAGAAAAAGGAAAAGAGTAAACAGCCCGATCAGAGTATCTCGAGAGAAACTCACAATCAGTCGCGCGAGAGAGCACGTCGGTCGCGATAAAGAATTAGCTACGCCGATTCGAGTTTTACGGCCGAACGCCCGACGATATATCCATGCGGAAAGCAGAGCGCTAAGAGCACTGCAGTTACAACTCTATGCATCGATATCCGATATATGTCCCGAAATGTCGGATCACAGGTCAGTTACCGAAGAGCACCGATTCTCCCACGAGTAATCTCATGCACGATAGAATTTTCAAACACGCTGCGCTCGATATTAACTTGTACTGCGCGAACTTATATATTTGAGCTTAACACAGTTTTATTAATAGTTATAGATTTAACTTATAATACGTAATAATATTGTAGATCGAAGTGCTATAATCCGCACTCGCATTACGAGATATATACAGGGTCCGCCAACGAAAAGTTTCCACCCCGTTAATTCTGTAACCAATTGATTTTTGTCAAAAATGCCGATACACGTCAATATTGTTTTCAGGGGGGCTGTATGATTATGATAAATGTAACCATATTACTTCATTCTCTTAATTGGGGTAGCTACCCTCCAAAAAATCTTAAATAGCAATAGGGGTCAAATAATTATCATTTCAAAGGTAATTCTGATTCACTTCACAGTGGTGTCTATTTGAGTGAATATTTTTCGAAAAATCGCATTTGGAAATTTTGGGTACAAAAATCCCAAAATTAGTTCGTTTGCTACGAACATTTTGAGGTACATTTTACGGTGTTATCCGACAACACTTATAACACTTATAACACAAATAGACACCGCTGTGAAGAGAATCAGAATTACCTTTGAAATAATAATTATTTGACCCTTATTGCTAGTTAAGATTTTTTGGGGGGGTAGTTACCCCAATTATAAGGGGATGAAGTAATATGGTTACATTTATCATAATCATACAGCCTCCTTGAAAACAATATTGACGTGTATCGGCATTTTTGACAAAAATTAATTGGTTACAGAATTAACGGAGTGGAAACTTTTCGTTGGCGGACCCTGTATGTTAAATAGTCACTGTTCGTCATAATTCTGATATTTCAGCTTACTTATTTAGCTTAATGTTTAATTTACTCTTAAATGTTAACTAATAAAAACTACGTTAATTATAATATCATAGAAATGCATATCTCTATTGATTTCACGATTCCGTATATATAATATATGATTCCACTGTCTGATATGTAAATAAACGGCCACTATCACCCACGTCATGGTCTATCATTCTCTTCAGCACGGAAGAAAAGCATCTCTTATCTTAACATCTAAAGGAGAGAAAGCGAAACATATAAAAGCGATTATACGAGCGAGGAGAGCAAGGTGGCGATGGTGCCATCGCAGAGAAGGCAGATGAGATGGAGAATACTAGTCGGTTATACGTGACTACGGTAAGCGCGGTGTGTCCATGGAAGGTCGGTGCACCGCACCTAGACGCCGCTACTCGGAAAGTACAGTGGCAGTAATGGTCTAGTAAATCACATTATATTGTTTCTTGAGGGGTAGGGGAAGCCGTGGCGAGAGGTCCGTTGTAAGAGAACACGAAGGGACTCGAGCTTTCCCTTTTCTCCCTCCCCTTCCCTCTCCCTCTCCCTCTCCCTCTCCCTCTCCCCCCTCTCTCTCTCTCTCTCTCTCTCTCTCTGTCTCTCGCGCCCTTTCCCGCATAGTCTGGGAGTTGGAAAGCGGCACCTTCCTCTCCACTAACCGGTAGCCACGGAGATTGCGGAATAAACACATATATATACACACACATACACGCACACACACTTATAGATATACATTCTCGTTATGATATATAAGGATTGTTGTATAGAATGACATGCTTGGGATATACGTATTATGCTCCCCTTTTCTTGTATGCATATTATTAATTCTGCCCAAACACGATATCTTCATCTTTAATTTTGCCTGAAACGTAATTTAATGAAGAAATATTAAATAGTGCATATATAATTAAATTATCAGTAAGGAATACCTTTTATTTTTCTTTGCAATAATAATTTGTATCAAGATGCCTGATTACATTTAATATATCAATCTTGTTGCAAAATTATATTAGTACTACAGTTCCATAATTGCTTCTTATTCCCTAAGAGCTAGTATTTAACGAAATGTTATCTCTTACTTCTAAAAAGAAACGTGACGAAATGTTCTGAAAGGATCCTACCGCTGTCACCGTGAGTGACTCAATAGAGGTGCCGTGTGTAATCTAGTATAAAAGAAGACTACCGGCCAACCGTAAACGTTTCCCAAGGTAAAAGTACATTGTGCACCATCTTTTAAAGCAGACTGCTACTTACTCCTCCTTCTCTTTTGGCGTCGAGTGGCGAGCAGATTGCACCGGAAAGGGACACCGCGTGTGAGAGAAGAACTGCCAATCGAAACACGAATTAAAAAAATAAAAAGACCGAATGAGATGTAACGAAAAAAATTGTTATCAAGAAAGAGAAAACTAGCCATAAGAACATTTATTATACATACTATTTTGCAGAGATTTTGTACAAAAATAAGATATTATATTATTTATCGTTTAATTTTTATTAAACGAAGATTTATGTCTTGTTTTCTGTTGCATATGGAAACTGTGGAAAATTTTATTATACAGAAGATTATGAGAAACATCGAATAATATATTCTTGAAAAGAAGCAAATATTAAGAAAGTTATCATTATCAGAGTCGATTATAAGATTTGAAAATAAATATATGATGTATTAAAGAGTCTTGAGCCGCGCAGAGAAAGCCATCTTTTTGAAGTTTTGACCATTCGCTGAAGTGCTGATTATTGCAATTTTGAAAAAAACATACAAATATAACGAAAACCTCTCTGATGGTAGCGGAAACTGTAAGCGTTTACCAAGATGAAGGCATTCGCTGTATACCTATTCTTAGGTGGGATAGCCAGTACACGTTACCTTCCTACGTTGAAACGTGGTGAGCAGATTGCAAGAGAAAAGGATACCGTCGTATCCAAGAGCCGCGCAAGTCGACAGAGATAACAGCAAAAAGAGAACGAACAACGGATGGAACTGAAAGGGGCGCAGATAAGGAGGTGAAAAGGAGGAAATGTCCACCAACAAGTGGGAACGGCAAAAGGAACGAAAAACGAATGCGAAAACCGCGGGGATAGGAAATGGAGGCGAAGAAGAGAACAAGATCTTGAACAGGGATATATCCCGAAAAAAGGGAAAAAAAGGTAAAGGTCCAGTGACGTTTATCGAACGAGATGTGTGTATGTATGTATGCGAAGGAGGGGGGGAGATAGGGTTGCTAGAAGATAAAACAGATTTCATTCCCACGATCTTTTCTGAACTCTCATTTCATAAGAGCGAAAATATTCTGCGAAGGCGTTACTTTGGTATCGTCGGCAATAAAACGCAAAACGCCTTTGAAACGGCACCAACCGCTCCTCCCGCGCCGCCGGAGCACTTGGCACGGAGTGAAAGAGAACGGCAATTCCTCGATGCAATGGGGCAACCGTAAACGTTTACCAAGGTAAAGGTTCTCGTTGTAGAATCTTCTCTCGACGATAGCGGCTACGGAACGCGTCCCATTGCCTCGGCCCCGTTGAGTTGAGGCAAACGCGCACATCCCAGACAAAACGCAAGAAAGGAAGAAATAACACAGGATATAGATCTAATGAAAGAAGTGAGGATAAGAGGGAACACGAGGAGGCGAACAGACATCCAAGAGCGACAGAGAGAGAGAGAGAGAGAGAGAGAGAGAGAGAGAGAGAGAGAGAGAAAGATGAAGGAAGACAAACTTAAACATAAATAACATAAAGAGAGCAGGAATTTAGAAAAAGGTTGAAAACATGGGAAGAGAAAATAAAGAATAAAATAGGAAAGCAAGAAATAACACAAGATATGGATCTAATAAAAAAAACAAAGATAAAAGAGAAAGAGAAAAAAGAAAGAGAATGAATCATCAAAGAAATAAGCTATCGAAGAAGAAATATAAAAAGATACAAGGAAAAGACTAAATAATACGATGCAGAAAACGAGACACAACGGAGAATGAAAAAAGGATGAAAAACCGTTTGTAGAAATGAAGAGCGATAAAGCGCGATGCGAAAGTGAGAGCAGAATATGGGACGGTACGATTCTCTCCATAGTCGAGGACAATCCCTTTGAAAATTGAGGCGCCTCCTACACGAGCCTACTCTCCATCTCGCTCTCTCGTTTCCTGGTTATTACCTTATTACGTAACACGCGTAATATCTATTCGAGGAGCAGTATACGTATGACACATTGTTGGCTGATAGCGGAACGCGCCCTTCACGGCTAGACCGTAAATGTTTCGAAACTTGGCAAGGGTCTAGTTGTAAGATCGTAACCGCGGCTTAGATCGAGCACCATGAATCTGCTAGGCTTTGGACGGAAAATGGAAGGGAGGTGCAAAATCACGGCGGAAAATGGAAATCCACCGATGATTAAAAAATAACTTTCGGGGATAAAAGTGATCCGGGTTCTCTCGTCCCAATTCAGCCCGCAAGGAGTAGAAATACCCGACGATATTTGATTCGACCCAGAAACGATATCCAGTCGTCTGATTACGTTGGAAGTAGTATTGCAAAGTGCGCGCATGTCCAATATTAACGGAAATGTTGAAGAAAGGAGAACGCGATGTAATACGGACCGCACATATATACCCGCATTTATTCCGAACCTGTATAAGCCGGTTTACCTCGACAAAAATATTTCGCGACGATGTAGCTGATCTAACCGAAATGTCACGACTCGGAAATAACTTAAAATAGAAATAAAATACTCTTTAACAATATCATCATCTAATATAATGCTAATATTATTGAATAAGCTAATAAATAAGTCTAAAATTCATTTATGAAACAGAAATTAACAACTCTATTTCCTTTCTAGATACAACAGTCATAAGAAAAGGCAACAAACTTTTGACCAATTGGTATCAGAAACCCACGTTTTCAGGCAGATATGTTAATTTCTTTTCCAACCACCCTTTGAGATATAAGATTAACACCATCATTAGCCTCGTCGATAGGGCAATTCTTTTATCGAGTGAGTGCTTCCACCGCGAAAATATTAAGTTGGTCAGGGACATTCTCACTAACAACTGTTTTCCGTTACATCTAATTAACAAACATGTTAGGAATAGATTAAAAGAACTAAAATTCCATAGAGACAGATACTAATAGTAACAAAAATTTTGATATTAAAAAGTACTTAATGATGCCTTATATTAAAGGTCAGTGAGAATGTTCGCCTTACTTTAAATAAAGTGGATACTCTTTATACGGTTACTAAGAAATTAAACACTCTCATCAAGACAGGCAAGAATAAACTACATACGAATAAAAAGACCGAAATCATTTATAAAGTTAACTGTGAGAGTTGTAGCGCGACATATATTGGACAAACCAAAAGACATCTAGAAACTCGGTTAGGGGAGCACAGAAGTGACATTAAAAAACACGAAAGCAATTATTCAGTCATTAGTAAGCATCATTTATCGCACAATCATGATTTTTTGACTGGTCAAATCCGGAGATCCTACACAATAAAAAACATGTCAGAAAAAGAGAGATAGCGGAGATGTTTCTTATTAAAAAGTACATCAGCACCATTAATTTACAGAAAGATACTGAAAATTTGAATCCAATTTACGACCGAATAATTAAAAATGTGTGATCTTGTCTTAACTTTATTTATATATTTATTTATTTATTTGATTGTTCATCTTCTGACCTCATGCACATATCTTGAGTGGTTTTACCGTTATTAGAATTAGTTCTTTGTTTGTCTTTCCCCATACTTGACGTATATTCTTTTTGACAGAAAAACTTTTAATAATTTATATTACTTAGAAATTTTGTTCTTCTGTTTTAATTAATTGACATTCTAATACTTGTTACACAGCATTCAGACACTATATTAATTTCTTTAAAATACTTTTTCACATTTTTGACACACAAACATGTAAGTAGTTTTTCTTTTTTATTATTTTTTCTTCTTTCTCTATTCATTAATCTTCTCACACTTAGTTACTTCAGCTTTTAGGAATAATGATTTATTGGTACATCTCATGATACGAAAGATGTTTGCATGTTGGTTATAGATTTTTACACAATACAACGTATATTTAAATGTTTGATCTTTTCTTGCTTTAATTGTTATAAGTCTCACTCTATTCTCAGTACAGGATTTACAGATTTGCACTTGAGAAGGACCCAAAGCGAGGGTCGAAACGTCGTGTTAAGAATTTATTTTTTCAATAAACGGGCCAGTTGGGTCGAATAAAGATTTTAATAAGTTAATTAGTTACTGGCAATATAACATTATCATTCAAACAAGAGATAGGATATTATTCGCCAGTAAATATCAAACCACAGAAGAGATTTTTGTTTCGACTCAGTTCTTAATTTAAATTAACATATCGCGAATCACGACGTTTTTTCGACCATGGGTTTTGGTCTTTTCTAAAGAGAGTAGAATTAATTATAATGTAAAGAATTTGTTGCAAAAAATTTTACCTCAGCCAGGATTATCATTCAATCTAATAAATAAGTATAATACATCATACTAGAGAAAAAATTCGATAAATATATATGATAGCATTAACTTTTCGGCATACGAAGTTTATACGCTTTAATCTTTTTAATGCGCGTACGATATATTTAATCCACAAGACCGTATAGTAAAATTAAAGAAACGTAATGCACAGCAGAGAGAAGTACCCCTAAGGGTATTATTCTAAAAGATAACTTTGAGTAAACTTTTTAAAGTAACTCACTCAATTATTCAATTTGAAGTGTCTATAAGGAAAAGAGTACAAATACATAAAGTTACTTTTCGAGAAAGAGTAATCTTAAACTTTTTTTAACATGTTAATCAACTCGGTTCATTTATTAGGATTCATTATTTAAATCTGAATCTCTTAATTAAAGTACGTACCTGTAAGTTACGTGTGCAAATTAATAGTTTCTATCCTTATAGTTAAGAAATATTGTTGGAGTAAATGATTCTTGTTCCAGATTGTTTTTGCAATCGAATATTTAAACGGAACTATTTCACTGCAAAATATTTTTGTTGATTGGGAAATATTATTAACGTTACATTTATGTATGAGTACCATATATGAACCATTTATTTTGAGAATGTATGTTTAGTTTTAAAATATGATCAAAATCAATACGAATAAATTTTACAGGCAGAAATACAAAATGTTATATCAATTTTAGCGAAATTGGTGAAATTGGTCTATTATCATTTTTAATATTTTATTTTCACTCATATATTAATTATTCAGATTATACAATAAAATAATTTCTGTATGTTAACTATGTCTTATTTCTTATCCAGATTATTTCTCTGTCTCTTATCTTTTTCTTTCATCTCAAATATATGTATAATATACACTAGAACAACATAGGCGCGCGCATCATTTATTCATTTCTATATAACAAAACGCTAACGCTCTTGTCATACACTAACATCTAACAAACTTATTAGTAATAAGCAAAAACAGTTTCTTTTAACAAAACTCTTATTATAAGTATTCTGTTAACAAAGTGTTGCTAATGTTTAATCATTATTATCACAAATACTACATATAATTTTTCAAAAATATATTTCTTTATATATACGTAATTTTTAACATGTCTATTATCTCACTGCTTACCAAAATAAACTCTCTTAATGTTTGCTACACACACAGAAACATATACATTAACATATATATGCATTTGTATTATTTTTTTCTTTTCGTTTTTTATTATCGTTACAAAAAGATCAATCTACACTTCTTCTCGATCAATGCAAAGGCATTTCATAAAATGCGAGGGATACTGCTGTACAAAGCGATTGCCGATAATGTCAAGGGACAGATATTTAATGGCCTCGGTTCGTTCAGGGATATCTGATATTTAAGATTATTACTCACGCCTGGCTCATAAATTTTAAACGAGCGTTGCTTCTGCCGCAACTGCCGCAGTTACCCTGCAGTGCCTTTCCCGGTGCACCTAAACCGAAGGAACTCTATGACTCCGTTCTCCCGAGTTTCCGGCAGGCCGTGTGATCGGCGACTTGCGGACACCGAGAGTACTTCCCCAAGTTTGTAGTCTTAACGAGGCAAGACCTCCCCGCAGCCGAAACGACTCATCCAGCCATGGCTTCCGGGTTAAGACGCTCTTTACAAACTGGATTTCACACGTGCGAACGTCCGCCGGTTGGTTGAGTCGCCACAGCTGTCCTAAAGTAAACCGACTTACAAGAGACAATTTGTTTAACCATTCAAACCTTCAAGGTACGTCTTATCCTTTGTCCTTAATCAACTGAGACAACTCAAACTTGTAATTACTATTACTAATAGCAACAAATCTTGTAAAAATTTTAGCACAAAAATAATTTACAACAAACTGTAAATGGACAGAATATTCTTAGAAAGTCGAAACCAGCCAAAACTAGATCTTTACCAGCCAAAAAAACTAGATGTTTTGATCAATAAATTATGATTAAATTATTAAAAATGTGTTGACTAGATATTGTAACAATCATTTTCACTATTTTAAACATATCAATTGAGTTACGAATTAAATTCTGAGTTGTAAATTAAAATTTATAAAATCTTCTCTGCAACATATGTTCCAGATTATACAGTACCGTATTACCGATAAAAATGTCGGCATTGATTGCCATTATATAACACCATAGAGGTGAAGAGATTTCGCCATTGAAAGAATAAAAACGTCTTTTAGATTTATCTGCTCTCACGTCGCCACGTCTTTCTTTTTTTATTGCGTACAAAGGTTTATAGCTTCTCTTTATAACTTTCACACCTACTGCTATTTTACTGGCCGTTTGCAGTGAAATTTTCTTCCTCCAACATTACCGTATCTCTTTCTTCGATATCGCCTCATCTGAACCGCGTGCCGCGAGGCCATTATAAAATGTTTAATTAAAAAGCCATGAGTACACACGGCGCTGAGCATTGCGCATTTGCGCAATGGGATTATAAAGTTTTGCAAAAACGCCATGCATCAAGGGAGAATTAATTACAAAACGGATGAGGAGTATACGTGTCCTCTTATCTTGAAATTCGCAATTTACAGCGCGAGAAGAGTTAATTCAGTTTACTTTTAATATCTCACATACGAGCTCGCACTTGCGCATAATCTAAAAATATTTCGAATCCTATATGCACGCGAATCTCGACTTTATGATACGCCTCAACAAAGCGGTTGCGTTTTATTTACTCAGAGCGTTCAACGTTTCTCCCTCGTAGCCTTTTATTGCCCAGCCTTCGCCATTGCGTCCGTAATATCGTTGACGTAGCGAGAGAATGGAAAGCACGTACTAATTGTCAGACTACACGAGCTGTTTCGAAAACATAACGTTCCACATTAATTAAAATTTACCTCGACGCCATATGTTGCATCGCGTATTTTTATCCGAACGGATCATTATTTAAAACCGCACGGTTCGCGATCGAGAGAATTCTGTTTCCAATCAAAATCGGAATTGCGCGCATGGAAACGATATCGGTTGCCTCCTCTAGAAACTCGCTAGGAACTCACGATAGAACTGATTTCACGATCGTTCGCAGGCAATTCACGAACGCGAACGGGGTCCGCAACTCGCATACAAAGGAAGATTTGAAATCTCGCGACTTTGCGCGATGGTATTTAGTTTAGTAGAACCGCCAGGCTTCCGATATTCTCGTTCGCAAATCCAACCGAGAAACTTGAAATTTTCTCCCGAGCGCTTCACGGTACGCAGCAACGCAGAGTAGAGGCATTCCCGAGATTCCTGCTTACCTCGTGATCGTTCGACAGGTATTTGACGGGCCGTATTTCGTATGTTGGAATAGCTCACCCATCATACGTACAGGTGATCATCATTCACATTTCAAAATTGCCGTTGATTCGCGCAATTGAAACCGAGACTTCGTTCCGAGCCAGAATCGAAAGAGAGCAGCTATTACCGGCGAAATTGAGACGGTGTAATTAAGCGGCGATCGTGAACCGCACTGGGTAATAACAAAAACCACAAATCCGAATGCACCTCTGATGTACCATCGAAATGTACGAAATGCACTAGAAATATCATCATTTACTTCTGAATTCTTAAATTTTTTTACTTTTCCGACTTTTTCGATTTTTCGACTTTTTACGACTCTTCCATTTTCATTTCTCTTTTTTTTCTTTCTCTTTTTTCATCTTTTTAGTATTTCTAACTTAACAAAGTTTTTTGACGCATATACATCTTAAATGAACTTTAACCTTTCTCCTTTTTCTTAGGCTGTTATATTTTTTAGATATATTTGTGCAACTAAATAATAAGAATATCGCTTGGGACATTAATAAAATAAATCTCCCTTAGAGAAGAAAAGAATTCTTTTTTCATCTTTTTAGTGTTTCTAACTTAACAAAGTTTTTTGACGCATATACATCTTTAATAAACTTTAACTTTTCTTAGGCTAAGCTATATTTTGCCTCTACCTTCTTCAATTATTAATCATCACTCATAAAAATGTATGTACATGGATGTATGTGAATGTGTATAAATGTGTCTGAGTGTCCGCAATATGTCGAATTCCGTGGGTTTGCTAAATTTAAATGATTGCGCGGATCAGTTATTTCTGTGGGAGGGAGCAAATTGAGGATAAAATCTGGTTACCCATTCGATCTGAAATTTATTGCAACAAAATGTTATACCTCTACAAATAGATCTAGGCCCATATTCAGAACGTGCTTCTAAAGATGTTAGCGCGCTTTTTTTGTCATTCTATCCTATTTTTACATCTAATAAACGATAAAGATAGAATGACAAAAAAAGCGCGCTAACATCTTTAGAAGCACGTTCTGAATATGGGCCGGAGCTTATATATTCTATCAATTAGATGCTTTCTATAGCTAGATATGCTAGCGTTACAAACGTTTCAATTTATCCGTTTTTCTTCTGTTCCTCTGTATTTAATAGGACAGGTGATGAATATTACAATAGGTTAATAGCAATATTGGTCATTGTTAACTGTATTGTCGTAATTAGAGCCGTGATATTGGTATTCTGAGGAATTCCTGAAGCTTGACGCACCATACCGCGCGACATAATTTACGGAAATAGCTTTGCGATCGCGGTTGGCATAGCTTTGATAATGTCATTAAACGTGCATGCTGCGGTCTAAGCACACATTGTGAATTTATTTTGCGCGACAATGCACTGTTGTAACGGAAGCTTTTACAAAAATTTAAGATTTGAAATGAGAACGGCAAAGAAATGCGGAAGATAAAGGATTTAATATTATTCTGTTTACGCATGATACATTTGTAAAAAAGTGACGATAAGCCCTGTGAAAACCAACCTCCGCAAATGAGTTTTATGTGAGATCTTTTCCAAGGAGTATAAGGTAACACATCTTTTTCTCTAAAAAATTTAATACAGGATACAAAGCGGCAAATAAACGAAAGGAAATATACACGAGATAATGTAATTAAGTAACCGAGATATTCGAGTAATGATAACATTGATAACTATGATAAAATTAATAAATCCCAAATTAATAATTTTCTTATGATTTTAATAACCATTAGAAAATGATTGTGTTGCTGTGTTCATTTATCAATCTGAATTATACTATTGGAACTTATATAAATTATCTTTAATTATCTTATATTATTATTAACTTATATAAATTATCTTTTAATTATCACATCAAAAAATATCATCCTGTCATTTTATTAGAACAAACGGTAGTATAATGACACTGTGAATTCTATTGGTGTAACATAACGTCTCAATATCATTACACGATGTCGAGAGAAAAAAGTATGTCACTTTACTTTTCGGAAAAAGCCCTGATACCGCTTTCGCAAAGTATCTCGTGCACAAACACTTTTAGTCGCGGGACTCCGGCGAACGTGAGAAGTAAAGCAATGAACGTCGCCGGAGGAGACGAAACGGGCGGGGCGTCTCGACCGAACGATAAGTATGATAAGCCGTGGTGCAAATCTCACGAATTTCGACTATCGCATATAATTTAACGACCCGAGCCACCGTTCGGCGTTATCGTCGCCGATTTGCAAAAGAGTCGTCGACGACGAGAAGGGCGGGCGACTGCGACAACGACGTCGACGTCGCTGTGTTTGCGCCCTCGAGCTTACAGCCAGCATACGACTCGATGATGATTTGAGAAAATGAAACCCTTGCAAAAAGAAATCACTGCTATCCGTCCCGTCCCTTCCGCCCCAAAACGCACCCTCGTTCCATGCAACCTCGTTTCCCGGAGCGATTTGAACCATATTGCCAGCGGAAAGCATTGTTTTTCTATATATAAGCGCACACTGGGACAACAAGAAGCATAGTCTCCGTTCCGTTACTTAACAGGATTACGTTGGAAATAAGGGACCACGTTCTCGTACGTGTTTATCCAATTCTCGCGACGTTTTCGGTGAGTACGCAGTGGTCATTCCCATTGCAGTGGTCATTATCGCTTTTCTAAGCGCTCGAGTTATTAAACAGCTTGCACCGAATTGCACCGACTGATCCGGATTTGTTCCAAGCTGTGTACATACCACTTTATGTAAACCGAGAAACAGATATACGTAACTTCGCCAAATGTTTGAATCATACTGCCAATATTGGCAATTACATGCCAGACAAAGTGTAAATTGGCTAAATCAAATCGAATAATTGTAAAACTAGGATAAAACTAAAGAAAGAATAAGTAAAATCATCTATGTATAAGTAAAATCATTGTTATTAAACATTGTCACGAAGCTAGCGATCATCTAAGCAATAATAATATTTTTTTAAAAACATAGTATCCATAAAGTTAATTTTAAAAGAATCTCTTACTTAAAATAGATTGCAAGCAAGACTATTTAAAAGTCGACAAAGATTAAGACAATAGTTGGAGTTTAATTAAGCCAAAATGGAAGATCAACCAGTATGAACGAATCGGAGCAGAGAGGAGCAATATCTTCTCCGACTCGGCTTACGGAGCACGTAGTGTCGCAGTCAAGGCTGACCTACATATAGGCTGCACCACTGTCTGATCCCATGCAGACCTGCTCCACTAGTGCTGGCTTAACGCCGACCGTCAGAGCTCGCGCATTATACGGCTGGCATTTTACGCCGCGGCCGGTCCTCGAAAATCTTTCCAACGAATATTCACAACCTACCAAAAGATTCAATCAAAAGTTCAAAAACGGTTATTTTACATCGTTACAGAGAATGATATTAATTAATTTTATATTCTTTATGTGTTGTATATTTCAAAGAGTATTACGAGATCGAGCGTATTTATTAATCAGAAAACATGCGGAAATAGGAAATTATAACGCTAACTAATACACTGAAAAAAAAATTCTTGGTAAACTTGTGAGAT
>NJRQ01000112.1:99543-114674 GCA_003063805.1 Aphaenogaster ashmeadi | reverse complement strand
TAATTATCAAACTTTGCCAATATTAACCAAATCATATCAAGTATTGCTAGAATTATTTGTTAACATTTACCAAATTATTTCGTCATAATTACCTATACGTTTAGTTGAAACTATTTCACCAAGGTGCTTGGTAACATTAACCAAGTCTGGATTATTATAACCAAGCCTTTTTTTCAGTGTAACTTTAATACGAAGTAATTGCAATTAATATAATGTGATGTACATTTTTGCGTAAAATGTTAAAACGTTAAATGACATTTTAAAATTAAAATGAATACAACATAAACTTTAGTGTATAATATTTTCTACGCTACAATTATATGCAGTGTATAAATAAATTAATTTATTAATGGACAAATTCATGCGTTTGTTATTGCATTAAATTTATCGGCGATAAATTTATTGCAATCAATGCGTCAAAAATGAAATTTCTTTTAAAAAGATTAAAACTCGATATCTTATTTATGCAATATTGCAGCTACGCAGATATTGAAAAGATATATTTAAATGAAAAAGTGGAAAGAGTAAAATTGTTGCGACTCGTTGTCACGTTTTTACGATACCTCCGCTGGGAATCTCGGCGATTGGCCAATCTTCGAAGACAGTCGACAGCGCGTGACTGTCGCTTATCGGATGAAAATCGTGCGAACAAAGAAATCGACATTATATGACGTTCGAGCTCAGCGAACGTTCTATCGGAAGTCTCCGAGGAATTTAATGCGAATGATCCCCGGTATCGTCGCCAGTTGGAAGACGTCGTGTCGAGAAATAAGGCGCTTACTGATCGATATCTTATTTTTTTTTCTGGCATCATAAATCGGACGTGAACTGCTCCCCGGAGAGCAACTCGATGATCGAGAAAGTTTTGCAGATTGCTCTGACGTATTTGTCCCAGTTGCTTTACGAAGTTACTCATGTCTCTTCCGCGCATCCTCATACGAGACAAAAGATTTAGAAAAGTCACATGCGATTTTCTTTTAGTGCACTTTCATTCGCAATAACGTGAATTTTATTTAAGCGATTGTCGTGAATTTAACGCTCCAAGACTATAAATTTTATAATATTACGTGTGCAGAGAAAGTGGACTAACGTATCGTTTAAGGATGTTTTAAAGAGAAAAATTGATGAACGCACGTAAAAATTTTATCAGAAATGTAGCGAAGGACAAGAAGATACGGGTAAAAATTTCTTCCGGCGGAGTTCGTTCCATCGCTATGCACGATGAAAATGTATAACGGGCAAACGCGTCCCCCGTATGCAAAGTTCGCGCGCGCATCGATTATCGCGGCCACCGTGTCGCGGTGCGACGATGCGAGAGTACCTCCCCGCCTCGCGACAATAACGTAAATCGTCGAAACTGTCGTAATCCCCGCGCACGAGCGAACTTTAACAATTATATTTAATACGATATAGGTCCGGCAGAGACACGGTGCGCGGTACCGCGCGAACCGCGTTGCCCGGATGGCGAGAGAGCGAGAGGCAGCGGTGGCGGCGTCATAAAGCCATAGATACCCAGCGGTACCTATGCCAGTTCGAAACTCATACCGACCGCGCCGGCGTTTCTCGCGGTGCGACCACCAACCCCAGGTGAAATCTACTCCTCCACCTTTCCCACCCCCTTGGCCAGCCCGTTCCCGTTCCATTCTCATCCTCCCTACGCCGGCCTCACCTCCCCTATCCACGTTTCTGTACCGCTATGCGGCAAAGTCTAATCAAATTTAATAACTTTTGTGCTGCCCACGCTTTGCCCATCCTGTGAAGCCGACCTTCCCCCCATCCTTCTCCTTCTCTCGCTCTTCTCGATCTTCTCCTCTCCTCTCGTCTACCTCTCATTCTTGTTACTCTATTTCTCATTGTCCGGCTGTCTATCTCCGTTCCACCGCCATGTCTCCGCTATCTACTTCCCTACTGTGGTCTCTTCGTCACGTTATAAACTTGCACCTCTCACAGCGGAACCACTGAGTACCGCAGATTTATGACGGCGGCATGCCAGACCTGCTGAAACGACCCCGATCTACTCGCGACTCCATTTTCAACGACACGCTCGCCCGTCTATTCGCATTTTCCCTCTTTTATTTTGGCCGTCTGCCGTTTCGTAAATTTTGTCGATAACGTTGACTGTGTCTTCTGCGCGACGAACGGGACATTTCCAAAATTACTCGTCGGTATGCTCGTTTTAGTCCAAATAACTCGTTATTTGACGGGATGCCGCCAATTTTTATATCCATTCCACTTTTAGACTAGTTAATATTATAATGATAATCCTAATTTTAACATAACATCCGTCGTTGTTGTTATTATTATCATTGGAACCAAAATTCTAAAAAGCACAATGAAGTTGTAACAAGTGGTTATAATGATTGGACGACCTGCAATAATATTTTGAAACACTAATAATGATTTTGTTAGTCCTATTTGTTAATATTGGTTATTTCTGCAACCGGAGACTTATAAAATTATTTACGATTCCGAATGCAATGTTTGCTATTAACAAAATTCCGATTGTGATTCCGTCTGTGTTCGATCTACACCGCCGTAACGCATCGAAACAAATAATAATAGTCTTCTCAATTATGATGTAAGATTTCCGCAATCGCATTCTGATCACAATCGACTTTCTCGCATATTCATAAAATATTGGATATCTTTCGTTTTGAATATTAAACATTAATAAGATAACTGACGAAAAACGAAATCATTCCGAATAGAGCTTCTCTGTCATCGCACAAAAGGCAGGCAATCTGGCCACGGAATAAGATAAAATGTTATCAAAAAATACAATAGAGCCCATACGATGTCCAATCTTGTCAAAAAGATGTGTCAGAAAGACCGACAGAGTTTTTATTAACATAACCGTATCAATTATTAGATTTCGGCGGGGTATATGGAAAAAGTATGAATAAATCCGTATCGCGTTCGTTCGCACTTGATACGCGTAGATCGCTCGGAATCGAAAGCCGAGCGGAGAATGGTGACATTAAACCCGAAAGCAGAATAGCCGTATCCGGATTTCAAACGCGACCACACGCCTATTTTGTAACAGTTAGATCAGCGGCCAATCCCTCGCTCCCTCCCGTCGTCCTTTCACCCTTTCTCTTCTGGCCATTCTCAACCCGATCCCTGTGCTCTGCTGCTGTTTTCGCCCAACCCACGAACCACCCGGCGCTGTGCGACTCTGTCGCACGGATTTACCAATAATGTTGCACCGCTACACCGATATATACCAACACATACGGAGATATGGGTAGCTAAATCGACCTATCGCCCAGTAACTACAGATTAGTGTTATCAGAGCGTTACAACGTGAAAGCGTGGTTTACCTTGACACTGGCGAAATGCAAGATCGATGGCAGCCAAGGGTTACAAAAGTCGTCGCTCTACGATCGATTTACCATCCACTAACAGCCGCGCTATCTCTTTCGACAAGCAATATTCGTATTTTTTAAAAACGTCGGTGAGTTACCATGTTAACCTTTCCACTATCCGGCAGAAAAACGAAATTGGTAGTAGAAAAATTAACGATACGTTTTACTGTTCATCGATCAAGAATATGTCGATATAAAGAAGAATAAGTGCATGATTATCATGTATGCATATATCGCAATATCTATGCAGAATATTTTTTGGTACATCCTCTATGTCATCAATCACCCGACGTTGTTGTCTTCGGCATTATTCATGCTTCTAAATCACGCTAACGCGTTTACTTCTATCGCAGATAAAATCAGTGAAATAGCAGCGGCTCTGGCACCGACAACGATGCTGGTTTTCTAACCAGCGATATGTGAATGCGAGAACTCTGTAACATGTCATAAAGAAATAGAATCTGTGCAAAAATGCAAAAAAATAGAAGCTCGTAAAAAAATAACTCATTAAGGTCGCCGCAAGTCTCAACATTCTCATAGCATAACGAGCAGCAGAATATGAGAAGGTAGTATTATAAATGCTCGTTACGTGATGAGAAAAAGAAATAAGGCAAAGTATAATGTAAAAAAATTTTACTACGTTAATATAATTTCAATAAACTTACTATACGTGAATGCAAAGGCTAATAATTGGATTCATTAAATATTGTGTCCCGAGTATTGTAAAATCCAATGCTTCTAACAATTCTTTGCCTCATAATGTATCTAATTCATCGTGATTTCGATTGTCTAGTATATCTACCTCTCTGTAGCATTCTATAATTTCTCCAAACTGAATTGTAGTAATATTTTTTTCGGAAATCCCGATCATGTATATTCCGATAGTTCAACCTATATATATGCCTATCCAATATGTTACTGAAATTCTACCATGTATGTGCATGCCGGAGTTATAATTGAGTTAACATGCAACCTGTAAACACATTATTAGCCGATTGCTTCGCTGTGAGAATCTACAATCGCATTTCGGTTTGATATTGCATTTTCGTTATGCCAACCATCAGGTTTCCCGCGAAGATAATAACAAACAGAGTAAAATAATAGAGATAAGGGCGGTTAAACACTCACCAAAGTGTAATAAGTTTTGGCGAATTGGGGACTATCCGTTGTAAACACAGCGCGGACTACTGTGTGTAGATTTTACGCCTCTCCGAGTAAGCATAGCTTGTTGCGGAACACCGCAGTTTAATTACTATGCCACGAACTACAAACGAACATTTGGATCCAAGAATTATTTTCTTGTTCGATAGCGGATATCGTGATGCATCGATAATTCTAAAGTATTCATCACGTATTAGCAACAAACAATAGGTTAAATAATAAATAATGCATATAATATAACTTGCAACTTAAGTCACAAGACTTGCAATTATTCTGCCAATGAATAGCTATATTTATCATTAGCGAAATTACAGAAACCGAAAATGACGCAGCTATTTATCGGATATAACTATTCATCATTATTAATATGCTATTCATCATCATTAAAACCAGACGTTTCGTAAAGTAAAGTTTATCGACGTCGCGTTAATATTCAAAGAGTAACATTTCAAGCACATAAAATATGCTGCCCACCGCAGTAATCTTGCACCGTATCTGTAATAGATCGAAACGCGAATAGATCGGCAGCCGCAAATACAGATTGGGCATTTCCAAGGACTTGTACGAGCAAATTGACAGTAAATCTGTCCCCGATGGGCATTGATGGCATCCCAACTGAACGGCGCAAATTCATTAGTCGATCCGATTTTGACACGGAGAAATAATACGAGTGGACGCCAACGTGAGAGTTATCTTGAGAGTAAATAGATGGGAAATCCCTGTCGTATAGATTGGTAACATAACAGTTTCGGCGCCTCTTAATAGACATCCACGGAATGCGTTGCACTAATGAGTAAGATAAAAGCAATCTAATGTATTCGTACAATGCAAAAAAAGGTTGTCTATAAAATTATTTTTACACCCTTGGGAAATCTCAATAATTATAGAAACTTAAGATAAAAGTAAAAGAAAGAATTATTATTATCTACTTCATCTGTGTGTGAAGTCAAGAGATATCATCATTTACATAGGAAGAGATTATTTATAGACCATATAAAAAAGATTGCTAAAAAAATATTTAAAAAATGACGTGGATTTGACAGTATTGTGAAAATAACGATAACCAGAAATGGCTAGAAGCAAAAATGTTTCTATATATGAAAATATAGACCGAATATCGGAAATCACAAACGAAAGGTTAAACCAATTATAACCGGATTTAATGGCAAAACTATATCCTCGGATAGCTTTTCCATATAACTATTTTATTATTAAATATTTTATTATTAAATTAACGATTGTTCGTGCGTCAAATCGCATTAAATTGCTCAAATGATATTCCTTCGCTAGACATGTGTAAATGGACAAATATCCAAGTTTTTGTAGAAAGTACAATAAATTTATATATGTGTGTGCACAATTGTAAACTTTTAGAAATTTTCACGATATTAGAGATTTTATGAATCAGATTTTTTGAATCAAAAAACAGTACATTATTGCGTGTTAATTAAATAATAAATGCTTAGAAACCTCTTATTTGTAAATATTTGTTGGCGTAAATATTTTAAAATTTTCTACCGCCTTTTAATTGTGTATATTTATTAACTATTATGCTAAAGTAAGCGCATATAAGTTTTTGCGTGGCGTAACATTACGAGAAATACGCGTTACGTCGCGAAAAATGTAACTGTGAGCGACATATCCGTTGAAGTAGAGGGTGGGTGCTTTTTTGCAGTGTTGCTCTAAACAAATGCCAGGAAAACTGGTATGAACCGGACGACTTAACGCGGAAAAAGGGCGATCTCGCTTGGCATACTTTTCACGACTGCACCGCGAGGAGTGGCTGTTTCTCGCAGCAGCCGTTTAAACGGTCGCATTCGATGCGCCGCATATACGCGCGAATAATGTTTTACATACAAAAGAGTAAAGTAAAAAGAGAAGCAAGACGTAGATGCAGTCGACGATATTGACGTCTACGTTATATCCACACGCGCAACTTTCAACGTCGCCTGATGTTCCCCGTTGGGAACGACGCGGGAGTATCTACTTATTCTGGATTCTACCGACTATATCTATCGTATCTCGTGTTACTCTCTCCCCGATAAACATTTCCTTTAACCTAGGAATTTTTCTCCCGATGTTATTCCGAATGTATTTTCTATCGTTATCGAGGGAGCGAATTCTTTCTATGGGAGTAAACCTTTTCGATGATTCTCCAAAGGTCTGCTTTATCATAAAATCGTGATATGTTGTAAGATTACTATTCGAGAACTATGTTTCTTTTCCATTTAGTGTGCTGATATTTTTATCTTAACAATGATATCATCGACAGCTTTCGAATTATAAGAAATAAAAACAGTAAATTAAACTCTAACCAAGACAAAAGAGAGACGAACAAATATGTGCAAAGCCGGAAATTGAAAAACTTTCTACTAAAATTAAATTGCTTTTCATAGCAATCGTTTTCAAGAAACCACAGCGTTTAGAAATAAAAGATAATTCGCAGTAATTATCTTTAAACTAAACGAAAAGTTAGGCAAAACATGAACTAAAAAGTAATTTTTTTGATACTTCACTTACTTAAAAATGTATTCTTGGATCATCTAGCATTATGCATGAAATTGCTATAAGTTCTCACCAACGATCCATTAATTAATTAATTATTCGATTTTGTACGACCGCACAATTTCGCTTGGACAGAAACCAGAAACTTTAGAGTTTTGGTCCAATGCCAAATTAGCTTATTAAATTGTATGTTCCAGACGTGGCAGAACTTGGATCTTAGAAAAGGCTAGACAATATGTTTAGTAAGAGTCTAACCAAGATAGTTTTAGTTACAAGACATGTTATTATAATAATATTAAAATAAAAAATTATCTCCTTTTTTTTTGGTATGATAAAAAATGTTTTCAAAAATAAATTTACGACGAATATAAAAGCATATACGTATCTACTCGATATCAAATTCCAAATCGTCATATTTCCAAAATATATGATTTGCGTAGGTATATATCAAATAATTTTAATAATAAAATAAATATAACTGAATAACTGTCAAAGTAAAAAAAAATTTTATAATTCAGATTTTTACAGATTACACACTTAAATACAAAAGATTCTGCAAGTTACAGTGAAAATGAACAATCTAATATGCTTCCCATGACAGCAAAAATACATGCTGCACCGAAAATGTAAAATATTTTTGCGAAAGAAAGATTGAAACGCTCATATATATTCCGTGTATCATCCGAATTGAGTTCCATCAATTTGTGGCAAATATAGCTGTTACATGCGTCTCACATTTAGCGTATTACAACTAAATTCTACCGGATCCTGTTCTATCACGAGCCGTTAACAAACACTGACAGGCGAGAACGAAGCGGGCTCGGCACCCCGATATGTCGAATAGGTTTTCGATTTCCGCGCGATTGCTCGACGTACCTGTGTCGGTGGCTTGATCCGCCACTGGCATTCGCCAGTGCCCCGATACAAAAATCCCCGAATAAAAGTCGTAGGGTTGGTTTGATTCGGTAAATATACTGCACCGCGAATCCCCCTCAGTGTCAGCCAGCCGGCTAGCTAACGCGGAAACACGCCGTGCTCAACCGCGTGTGAATCTGTCAGTGTGTACGGTTACCGAAGTAGGAAGGAAAACCCGACGATCGTACTTCACAATGCGGAAGGAACATAACGGGAAATGAGAGGAGGAATGCCACGAGAATAAACGGAACCGCGTACAAACGCGCCGAGGAATGTGAGTAGGAGTGCTAGGAAGTAAAAGGCTCTCTCTGTTTGCGCAAAAGTTAATCCTGCATGAAGAGTGCATGGCTATAATCCTTGTTCTGTAGTAACTTCAAATAGAATTGGAGCGTAAAAGGCGATTGTTTGTCGCAAAATTGTCGCGATATCTTGATAATCAAATCGCATCTCTGTTAGAATAAATCTAAAATTATCAAACCAGAAAATCTTAGTCCATTCTGAATAAGCTGCCATAATAATACCATTTGTTAACACTTACAGAAGTAATTTGTATCTCGCTTGGCGCTCTATTCTTTAATTGCACACTAGCTCACCAGTCTAGGAAGTGTTTGATGCAAAGTAATGTATGCACACACAGACTGCTGATGCCCGACAGACGTTGAGCACTTTGAAGCCCGTGGCCCGACTATAACCGCATAATGCGTTAAGTGGAAGTAGTGTAACTTTCCACTTCCCCGACAGCTTGAATACCATCAAAGTTACATGGCGAGTCGCGCGTGTGCTAATCGAATACAACAAGTTCGTCAAATTTATTGCACCGGGTAGTTGCCGCTCCCAGGAAGGCCACGTATAATGACGACAGAGAAAGATTCATTTATCCCACTTCCAAACACAATTCTCGGAAAATTCTAACGTGTTCGATTATCTCGACCGTTCACTAACTTTGATGTTAGTTTTCTACTTGTAACTTAATGAATTTATTAATGTTACCGACAACAGATTCCTTTGTGTGTATAATGGTTAACATTTATATATGATATATATAAGACTGGCTAAAGATGCGAATGTAGCGAATAAATATCTTCTAAAAGTGGACAAACTAATATTTTGTTTTCCCTTTTTCCTTTCTTGTTAAGAAGAAAAAAAATACATGTTAAAAATACTCCTTTAACTAACGATATTTAAATTAAGAAGTTTTTTTTAAATCATTAAGCTTAATAGAGAAATATTTAGCTCTCTATCAAGACCAATTGTTTCAATCTATTTGCTTTAATTTTTCCCTCTAATACTTTTCACATTAAAGACTAAATAGCTGCTTTCGTAAACATTTAAAATCTTATTTCTAAGAGGAATGAGAGATAAAAGATAACAGATGTCAATTGATATTACAGAAACGGAAATAGTTAAATTACTATCCTGCGGCAACAAACGAGTTCGGCATTTCAATCTGAACAAAGAGAAAACTTCGTGAACGGCGGAAAGCTAAGATATTTTCAAAGGAGGTATCGATGTCTTCGCGAAACACGGATCGATGCTAGTATATAGTATATACTTCGCTTGGTTCGCCTGGAGAAATCTAAAAATACTCTCGTTACGAGTTACTTCCAACCCATGACGATGAAGATTCCTGGCTCTTTAATTCGTTTACCGACCATTACAAGTAAAAGGAGGCGCAGTGTGAAACTTTTCCATTTCATTACTTCGTCTTTCTTTTTCTTCGTCATTCGTCCCCCTTCCTTGCTTTCTCCGTCGCTACCATCAACTTTATTACTTTGTCCTCTTTTGGTGTAACCATAGCGAAGCGTCTGCCTTTCCAGTCGGTGTTCTGGAGTACTCCTTAACTTTGGGGTTAAATCTTTTTCTTACCAGATCGACGTTGCCCAGACACAGGCGAATCTTTATTCTCCTGTTATATGGCTTTTCCTTACATCGTATTTACCATTCTCGTTACAAACTAAAGTTACAAAAAAGCTGTTCGGGCTTTTTGAGAGAGCAAATTAAAGCAAATTAAAGCAAATTTAATTGTATAATTATTTATATACTTATTTATAATACATTTGAATAATGTTTTAGTATAAAAAGTTAAGTAGTGTAAATTGATTTATTTAATTTACTAATTTAAATACATTTTACTATATCGAAGCCCAATCCCAAAATGGATGGCTTTATATTTTATATTGCTACGTTTAAAAACATCTCTAACTCTATATTTTATTACACGCCATTATAATAGACAAAAAAAGATACCAATACATACAATTACAAAGATAACGGAGAAACAAATTAAACCACAGTTAAAATAGAGTCGTATATTTGTATATAAAGTTTTATAAAGTTGATACTTTATAAAACTAAAAAATGTACAGTAATAGTATTTCTATCGCAATCCTACAATTCCACACAATATCGACTGCGGAGCAGATAGAGAATAAATCAAATTTAAGAGGATAATCGTAAAACCGAGCGTGCAGATTATTATACGTATATCCTGCCGAAAAGCTGTTAACAACTAACAATGCGAATCTAAGCTAGTTCCATGCAACCGAAATAAAGGATTAACGCTTATGTTCGTTATTACACAGGTAGGCGTAAGTCTATCCGTGCGTGCGTTCGCGCCCTGTTTAGCCGGTGTACGTGAATGACGCCTCCCATAAAATATTCAAAGCGCAGCGCGATAATGGCTGTGCGTCCAAGCATATTAAACATACAGACACGTAGCCGGGCCGGCGGTGGTGTATACAGGTATACAGGTGGTGATTCAACACTCGCAGCTGAAGTTCCAACTGCAGAGATATATATATATATACTGCAGCGTGTGAACTTCACAAAATCGCACGCAAGTTTGACTTTCTCCACATGTATCTACAATCTGAGACGACGCATCATTAGTCGAAGACAATGAACTGTGATCGGAATTACATGTGTTACATAATGCGTTTTTCTGTCAAAATATTGTAGTAAAAATGATATATTTTTTTACAAACAGAGAGGGAGGAGTCTAATTCTACTTGGAATATACTCATGGTTCAATTTGGAAAGAATAGGCAACGGACATTTTTTTTTAGTTAAAAATTTCTTTACATATCTTCTCGAAAATTTTATTCAGAGCTTAATTAAAGTTTCTCTTTAATCCTTCATTTAGATATTTTAGAAATTAAGATTTATAGAATAAAAATTTTATCCCAAATAATATCGCGCTTGAGTGGAGAATAATATATTACTACCTACATCTATAAAATTATTAATTTTCCACCACGATCTTTTTTCGCGAGAATCCGATTTCATATTTAACCGCGAATTTAACAAGGCACTCATTTTTGCTGTCTATTCACTTATATTTAATTTCATACTTCGGATAGCTATAACGCATCAAAAGAACAATTTTATATGCATCAGCCGACAAAAGTTGCGACCAAAATTTGAATAATAAAGAAGTTAGATATTCGTTCGAATAGCACACTAGCGAGCGAGCCTGGCCCGCGTAATGAAACTCTTGTAACAAAATTTCATACACGCGATGCTCGGTTAGACCGAGCAATCGCTTGTAAAATTACCGGCGCTTGTTAGCCGCGCAACAATCTTGTTAAACAAAAGGTAAATTTTTCAGCGGATCCAATTAACCGCGAATGTATTATGCAAATCATACCCTACGCGTCAACAGGAAAGAAATTGCTTCCTGAATTTAAATAATTTAGTCAAAAAGAGATTAAATATTCCATTACGTTGTTACGTCTCCTCCATCGTTACGGAGTAGTCTCCGCCGCGAAGCAAGTTCACGCGATAATTCAACTCTCGCAACAAAGTTTCGCTGTGCATGCTATATCCCGCATAGCGCAGGCTCTCCAAAATTGCGCTTTATCCGACTGCACTATTACGCGCTTATAATTTAGGTACTGGTCGTGGATCGCGAAATAAAAGGAAAAGGGGGATACGAGGAGGCAACCAGATAGAAGTATCCCGTAAGTGGTGAGCGGCACTATTCTCAGCGAACTAGATATGCCGCAGTAATTAGACACGGACTCTATTTTCTTTCTTCCTTTCTCTCTCTCTGTCTTTCCTTCTTTCTTTCTCTCCAGATACTTTTTTTCACCACTGCAGGCGATAACCATAAGCATAACCATTAGAATCTGTTACATTCAACGTGGATATCATTGGAATCAGACCGAGATGTTTCTATGTCCCCGGGCAGAATAGTAATTTCGCACCCGCGTACGCCCGCGTAGATAATAAAAACATGTACTGGCAGAACGAATCGTTACTTTCTCTTCGGTGTTAAAAAGTGTACCAGCAGCAACAACTTAATATTTAAATATTAAAATATAATAATTTGATGTTGAAATATTAAAAAACGTATCATACGCATAATTCAATTCCTTCCGAATTGCGTCATAATAAATATGATATCACGTTTTTGATATTTTGTACCTAATAGCGCGTAGCTACATGCCCCGTTAGTTTATACTGTAATCCAATCTCGAAATAGCAGTTTTCTTAAAAGAATATGCATTTTCTAGTTTAACGTACCATAGCGCGAGCTAACGACTGGAAAGGTAACGAATTCACTGTAGCGCTGCAAATATTTCACGAGTGAAAGGAACGTATAGATAGCAGAGTCGAATCGTTATCGTTACATTGTGTAACAGTATGCGCTTCGTTCACGATTTCGAGTTATATCGAGTGAACTTTTTAACGCCTTCTCGATGCGGGGGATCGTTAATCCATCGTGTACGCGAAACGAATGTCCGAGAAACGGATTTATGGACCGACTAATTCTCTCTTCCACACGCCTTCTAATTCAGGATTCGCGGATGAAACATAACCGATATACCTTGGTACCTCAATTTACGAAACGGGAGACTAGCTATGGATGAAGCAAAAACAGAGACTGGTTGTATAAAAAATATAGACTAAACGTGGTCCGGTCAATATCCCTAACGCGGAGATCATTTATACAAAGAACGAGATAATATTCAATAATAGACAAGAAACTTATATACAATTTCGTTTGTATGCGCAACTATGTGACACGTAAATTTTTTTATTTCTCACATAAGAGCATACATTAATATGTATTAATCGTTTGAAGTGACTTTTCATATTGATGCGATTTTTTCTAAAATTGTTACAGTTTTCAAATATTTATAAGATATTTTAGTTTTAAAAAAATACACATAATCTTAGCCTCATATAATTTTTAACATTTAAATTTAATATCAGTATATAAATTTCAACAAAATTGGAAAATGTCACGCTCAGATGTCGCAGACCAGAATATATAATTTTCAATTTTTAAGCTTTTTTATTTCTGTATTTATATTAATATAACAAATATTTTATCGCAGAAAAGAGCGAGTGAAAAATTGATAAAATACTATTTTACATAAAAGCGTATATCTATAGAATCTAGTAGTCTAGTATCTATAGAACAAACACAGAAAATAGAGCAAAATAATATATGTGAAATTGAATACTTATGACGTAAAAAAATAAAAACAGAAAATAATATATCAACATATAGAGAATTGTGATGTTTTAATATGTGAATCACTTTGATCACACTGAGACGAAGTTACATTTAACTCATCGATTTGAATATACTAATATTCGGGGCTGGCAAATAACACGATATGATCCCCTGCATTTCCATACTGCGTCAAACGCTTGCTGTTATACGGTAACCGTTGCTTGTCTTTCGATTTCCATTATCCGTTCTACACATCTAGTTTCTATTGACCTCTAGTATACATGCATCAATTCATTGATACATGTATACCATGTATAATTCGCTAACTGCAGAATGACGGACAGTGAATGTTCAAAAGATTGGTTCTCATGCATATACTTTATAAAAGGAACCATAATTAAATATGTTATTTTACCGCTTCCGTGTGTTATCTACATTTCTATAAAGAGCTTATAGTTAATTATAAATCAAGAAAGAGTTTTAAAAATGTACTGCACTTTTTTATTTGTTCATTTTAAACGTATGAATAATTGTGCATTCTATTTAAATCATAAGTTTAAATCGGTTTTTCGTCGAGAGCGTTCCTACTAATGATTATATACGAAGTAAACAGTTTGTATTTTTGTTACTATGCGCAATTATCTTATATATATCGAGCATTCCATGTCAAGTGAGCCACCCTTTTTTCGTCAAGTGCGACACTTTTTATTTTGATCTAACACGACTTAAAATCTTTCTTGACATCTCTACTTTATAACCCCCAAGTTACAAGTTGTTATCTCTAACGGTTCAAAGATGACGTCGTGATCTTTCTGAAAATGTGGGACTTGCGCTTGATTCTCCTACTCGTTTTCAAGATAAATGATGTTTATTGGTAAGAAAATGCCATCACACACACACATCGAAATACTGATGGTTCCTGAATGTAAATACGAGGCTATGATGAATGTAAATATGAGGCTTTGATGAATTAAAATTTCATCAAACGGGATAACTCGAAACATGATAAGTTAATGGGTCTTTTTTGACTCGTGGATCAGAAATATTCGATTGAAACGTTATTAACTTTAATTCGCCATATTGGAGGCATTAGCTTGAATTCTGCTCTATCTTGACCTTGCATTCGTAATAGTCGATCATGCCAATCTCCTTACATCGTCAAAAACATCAAAAAATTATCTCCCTATCAATTTAATCTATTTCGTCACATTTCGAGCCGCCATTTTGAATCCACCGTTTTGAATTGTATGATCATAGTTTTATATTTACATTCAGGAACCATCAGTATTTCGATGTGATGGCATTTTCTTACCAATAAACATCATTTATCTTGAAAACGAGTAGGAGAATCAAGCGCAAGTCCCACATTTTCAAAAAAATCGTGACGCCATCTTTGAACCGTTAGAGATAACAACTTGTAACTTGGGGGCTATAAAGTAGAGATGTCAAGGAAGATTTTAAGTCGTGTTAGATCAAAATAAAAAGTGTCGCACTTGACGAAAAAAGGGTGGCTCACTTGACATGAAATGCTCGATATATGTATATATGTATACATATATAATAATATACATATATATCAGGGTGTCCCATGACTCGAGGTCCATACATTAAGGGCGTGTTATTCAAGTCATTTAAAGTTGAAATGGTATAATAAACATATGTCCGTAAATGCTTCCTAGCAGAACTACAATCATTGAAAGTTGATGTGAATATTTGAAACA
>NJRQ01000112.1:57249-83344 GCA_003063805.1 Aphaenogaster ashmeadi | reverse complement strand
CGGGCCCGCGGACCGCTAGCCACGCCCCACGCTCGCCGCGGCGCGTCCCAAAATTATCGACCGAACTTATTCGTACAATAGCTTAATTTTAAACAAATACTTAAATGTATTGACCCAAAAACGGACACACACGTACGCACGACACTGACCATGCCTGCGACGTGACAGGAGTCACCATCCTACTCAACACAACCGTGGATGGTATTTTTGGGGAACACTCCACTTTCCACTTCCATACATCCATTACCTCTAATAGATCTACACTCCTAAAATATTCATTATTCTAAATAAAATTCACAAAGATATTTCTAATAATAAACGGATAATGAAAATTTTATTGTTGAAAAAGTTTATGTACATAAAGAATTCAAAATATCTTATTATTTTATAATTCGGCATAAGCTGATGGCAATTATTAATATTTTAATTATTCCATACATACAAATTAATACACGTATCTTTCAAGAAACTCTTTCAAAAATGATCGATGTATGATTATGCTATTAAAATTTTAGTATCCTCCATCTACTTATATGTATCCAAAAAAAGATATAGGTACGTTAATTTCGTAACCTCTTCTATATACACATATGTATTTATTTATTTATTTATTTATTTATTTATTTACTTATTTATTTATTTATTTCGCATGGAAAATTTTTTGTATTATTATGTGAACCAAGAGGCACCGTAGAGCAAAAGAATTGCTCGAGCATGAATGCATATACATGTATAAAGTGGCTCGGGGGTTAAGTGGCGGGTACAGACGCGCATAATGGCACTAATGTACATTTAATGTCTTAACTTTGAATGCGGCTCGCGGTCCGCCGCGAGATAACATTTTAAATATGTTTTTGCATTTATGCGGCCGACCAGCCTCGCGCCAACACGTCGCGAAAAAAGAGCGAGCGCACTCAACGAGGTAAGGAAAAAAGAAAGTTTTTAACGCAACGATTGCGAGCTCGACTATGTTCCTCTACCCTTCCCAAGGCGCAGCAGCTAAGGTACTTTTTCCAAGGGATTTCCCTCTGCCTTTCCTCTATTTCTCTTTCTTTAGTAGAAAGGCTGCATCAAGAATCCTACGATCTTACTGTCGACCGGGGAATACCAGAAGTTTTTCCATTCGCCACAACGACAAAAGAAACGAAGTGGCACAGGAAACGCCCTTATTTGACTCTAACATGACGAACGAATTTTAGCGGATTCCGTGAGAACTTGTTAGAGATCGGCAGTCACAATTTCCAAATATTTATTGTAAATGTAAATGTTGTGATGTTTTATCAGTTTCAGATGTTCTTTTCAATTTCAGTGAAATCTGGTTTAATGATAAAAAGATTAATAAAAATGTATCGTAAAAAAGATATTTAAAAACAAAAGCCTTCCCCTTGCATCCCGTCAAATAATTTCATGCTTCTTATCCAATATCGATCTTATTCACACACATAAATATTTATATATATCCCTAAAGAAAATTTGCGGTCAATTTAAAGATTGAGACTCTTTCTTTCCTCTCGAAAATATTGACTGAATCATATTTACGGTTCGAGAAACTTTTCCCGAAACGAGATGTGACGTACAGAGAAATCTACTACGTAATACAGGAAAGTGTATATACGAGCGATCAACTTGTTACCAGCAACATCTTTCATTCTGAACGAAAGCAATCTCGATTCTCATGAATAAACAAGCATAATTTCAATTCTATTGTATAAAGTTGGTAATCACGAAGATAATATGTAATGTCATTTTTTAAGTACATTTCAAAGACCGTTAAAATACAATATTAAAACAATTTCTTTAAATAAAAAGACATCGAATAAATTGTCGGAACAGCCATCGGTGTACTACTGCAAGAGTGTTTATAGAAAATGTCACGGATCAAAAGTACTCGTAGATATATTTGTTTTCTTTCACTTACTCTCTACCCCATCGTAGAAGTTACCATTTGCAATTTATCATTCACGATCGTTGCGAAGTAGACTTTTATTACTAAATCGGAAATCTTTCAAGTTGTCACTTTGTAGCTCGCTTCATTCAGTCACTAGTTTCACGCTCAGATCGATAAATGTCAGATCTTAATATAACGCAGAGACAACAATCCATTACAGGATTTCTGCATTATTGCATTCAACAATACATATAATTGCCGGTTATATTGATTAACATTTTACATTAAGTGCATTTTAAACGTTAGTTACTCTTCTTGTAGTTTCGTATTTCAAACAATTATTGCATTTTATTGTTACTTGCCAAGTTTAGATTATTTTATACAGACAATTTCGGAATATATAAGAAAAATCCATGTTTTCAAATTCTCAATTCGTGCCGACTCCTTCAATGCAACAATACAAAGTAATCCTTTTTTAGCGAATTTTGATTCGTGTAATTTTTTTTTTTTTTTCCGTACAAATTAAGCCAAATTCGTATTCTTTTTCCTTTAAAGAGAGTTTAAATTAAAATTATTTCACGAAATTATTCGCAACAAGTACGAGTGCTTCAGATCTCTGTTATATGAACATAAAAAAAGCCTATTAAAACTAAGGACTAAAAGACGCGAAAGTAATGCGTTCTTTAACCCTTTGAAGCATGGTAGGATCCCACAATCCCACCCTTTTTTCTTCATTTTTAATTATTTAAACCATGTTTTTGATCTTTTCATCCGGATTTTTTGTACTTTTAAGATCTATAAGATGTTATATATAACAAACATATAAAAAATGTGAAAAATCAAATTTTGTTAGTTGTAACAATGCTATAAATAAACAAATTGTGAAAAATTGCATATTTTTCAGAAAAAATATTTTACAGTGATGTATAAATAATATCGTCATAAAACTTGCATATACTTTAGGTTTTCGCTGATTACGAATCTAAGGTCGAAATTCAAAAATTCAAAATGGCGGATCCAAAATGGCGGGCCTGAATTGCAAAAATTGAAGCGATTTGCGTGAAATTGGATCCGCCATTTTGAATTTTTGAATTTCGACCTCAGATTCGTAATCAGCAACCCAAAAAATTTATAAGTAAATATGTAAATTAACAATAAAGAAAAATGTGTGCTTCAAAGGGTTAAATGAATGGTATTTCGCGATAAATTCCGCGCTGTAACGCGTACTATCACGCTATTCCGCACAGTCTCATTGCTCCATTCAGGCCCGCCTGCTAAACTGACATTATTGCGCGTAACGCGAGTGCACGGCGTATTCGAATTTATTCGGTGTGCAAGCCGTCGACAGGTTCGTTCGTATGCATAGCCCGGCATGTTGATTGGCTGGCACGCAAAGTCGTGCTCTCACGCCGGCAAAGTCCGCCGTCCGTAGCTGCTCTGTGTCCCGCGCCGCGCCGCGCCGGGCGGATATTGCATACACGCGTTGTATTAATATGTATTTAAATTAGTGCCTCAAAGCGATACGAAATTACGGTGTTCGCTGCCATAGACGGCTGCCGACGAATTACACACGCATTGCTTAGGCCGGTCCTGCATGACGCGATGTCCCCGCAATATCAAAATCCCAAGAGCTCTCGCACCTCTAGGTATACATCGTAAATTTAGTGTAAATTTACCGCAAACATTCTCAAAGTTCTCTGAGTCTGTTTTCTATTTGCGCGAAGGCAAGAGGGTAAGAGCGAGAAAAATTAAACGTATATCGAACAAGTGTAAATGAGATATTCTGAACATTTTATCGGAGCAGAAAAAATTTTCAATCAGAAAATGCATAAAACGTGTCGGGTATGCAAGTGATACATAATTGCCGGCGCAAACGCGTGTCGTATACATTTATAGAAAATTCATTTATAGAAAATTGTCAAGAGCATTTATAAAATCTGAAAAAATCATATGCACGGAATTCGATTATTCCTATATTTTCTATATTATTTTTCCTCATTTTTTGTATTGCCTATATTTATTGTAATTAATATAGAGCCAAAAAAGAGCGGCAGTGTGGTCTAGTGGTAGAGCGCCAGACTCGTAATCTGCAGTACCAGGTTCGAGTCCACTAGATCAGGTAAACATGGATATTATTATTTCCGACACTGCGCTCCCTGTCGGGAAGGGGAATCCCGGCGGGTAAACTGGGCTCCGTCTTTCGGAAGAGACGTTAAGATATTGGTCCAACGGGCAAAGAGTAGGAGTTTTAAGGAAGGATGGAAGCCGAAAATGCAAACCCCGAGGGGACGCAATATAATTCCTTTATCCTTATAGAGCCAAAAAATATAATGGCTTATATCGCAGATATGCTCCATTCATAGCCAGATTGCAAATATGCTCTGGCTATGAATGGAAATGAAAAATAAAATACATATTATGTAATTAAATTTCAGAAATGAATTGATATGAAAACGGATAAAAGTAAACTTCTAACCCGCAACTGTGATCCATAATCGTCAATCTATATATCTATATAATATGAATCTTGTATCAAGAAACGTATTAAGTGAAATAAAGTTTCATTTTGTAACACATGGTTCACTTTTAAATTAAAAATCAAGAACGTAGCTATTTTTTTTTAATAGAACAAATTATTTCGGTAAAATCTGCCATTCCATAATATAATGAGAGAGAGAAAATTGTTATTAAATCTCCTGTTATTAAATATTTTTATTTCAAAAGATATAAAATCAAGTTATCAATAAATGAAGATAGATAGGCTATGAAAAATCAGAGAATAAAATTACTTTATTATAAGAACAAATATCAAATATTATTATATGTTGTTGTTAAACAAATTAATTAAAATATCTAATTAAATCAATTAGTTAAAATGTCTATCTGAAATATTCTGTTCGTCAGACACAATGACAAAAATCTTTAAATATTAATTTCTTTTGTATCAGCTTATATAATGTTTAATCTTTAATATAGAGCTTAAATATAGAGACCAAACCATTTTGTTTCAATCTTCATCATCTGTGAGAACATCAGGGGGAAATTTAACTAAAAATTTTATATTTTTACTTAAAATTTCAATTTTCTAGAAATGTCAGTACTTTACTTTTCAAATTTATATTTCAATATAAAAGCAACTTATTTCAAAAAATAATTTTATTATGATCTACTCGATAATAAAAATAGGTAATGAAATAAAATTATTAATATATTATGTCCTGATATTCTCTCAGTTGAGAATTTCCCGGAAAGTTTACTTGTGCTTGATAATTTGTATAAAAGTCATTATGCTAATTCTAAGCTTAAATGTCTATTTAAATTATACAATTTTTTGTCCCCGCCTATATAATAAATCTCTGTGATCTCTATACATATTACATTTATCTATAATATATTCCTACGTTTTTAATTTGATATACATATTACGCTCGCATGTATTTAATTAATTATCAGAACAGGATAATCGCACGACACTCCCGACGTGAATTACACGCGACGCGTATTTTTCTATTGTAGCTCGTAACGGAAAACTAACACGAAAAAAGTGCCGAAGTTTTATAATCCTCTGTAATCGCTCGACATTCCGCACTCTCAATTCGAAAGTGACGAATAAATTACATTTGATTCAATGATAAATTTGAAGCGCTCGAAGAGATACGTTTAATGAATTTTAAATTAAACTATCGTTAACAAGAAATTATTATTGCCAATACAAGTAAAAAAGTAATTTATAGAGTGCCCTTCTCCTTGTCCCTTCGATTCCTTCGATCCCGTAAACTGAACATTTCGCGCGAAATTCCTGCTTCGATAAATAGTCGATGCAACCGTTAATCGCAGTAGCCAATTAAACGCGCGGGCGTATAGCTGTTAATTGTTCATAGAAAGTAATCGCGATTCGATGGATAATGCGGCCGATACACGGAGCGGCTCTCGCTGCGGCTCCGATGCTGGCTCGAATCAAGTCGCACAAATGCAAAACACGGCACGGCCTCGCGCGTACGCCCCGTAATTCGCCACCAAAAACAAACACCAATAAGGCCACGTGCCAAACGGCCACGAAATATTCAACGTTTTATGGAATAAACGTATGCGGATTATTCTTTTCCTTGCGTTTTAATGTAATTCCGGTACATTAGCTGTAATCGCATATTTTGCACTTTGTTTTGCGGACCCATTAGCGTCGCCTGAGATAACGATTAATTAAGAGAGTTCTTTAAAGTAGGAATTATAGGTACGGAGTTAAAAACACTCCGCGTGTTGTCGCATTATCTCTCGAAATAGTTGCAACAAGTTAGAAAATTCTAGATGGTTTCGTGTCTCACGGTTATATTATATCGATTATTATAATAATATCTATAATTATTATAATGAACGGTTAGTCCGTGTAATTAAGTATCCGTAAAACGTTTCGAAGCGACGATTATTTACCAAATCGTTTCGTCGACGTGTTTCGCGCGATTTATTCTTTTAAAGTAAAATTCGGAACGATACAGAACGGAAATTATAAATTATCATTTAATTATTTTGATATGTGTAAAAAATGAAATATCTAATATACTTTTTACTTAATAATATGTTAAATATTTCAAAGAAGCAAAGCTGACTGGCGTATGGCCTTGATATTTGTTTTTGTTCCACAGAGATCAAACTTTTGATTTAATTTACCTACTATATTGAAATTGATAATGCGACATGATATATAGTGTTATATTGATCAAGTATTAATAATTAATTTGAAAAGGAAGAAACGAAATATTTAAAATATAATTATTTTATAATACTACACTGAAAAAAAAATTCTTGGTAAACTTGTGAGATGCATTTAGTAATACTTTTTTTGAAGTATTTGATTATTATTACCGATTATAATAATAATAACAAAACATTTTGTAATAATTATATAAACATTTGTAATAATTATAAAAAAGCAAATTTTGTTTATATAGTTGAGCCAACTAAATTATGTAATACTTATTATACGTTTAGTTGGAATTATTTCACCAAGGTGCTTGGTAACATTAACCAAGCCTGGATTTTTATAACCAAGCCTTTCTTTCAGTGTATTTTATAATTATTTTATAATATTAGATACTTCCCGGCGACAAGGCTGACGCACGCCGGGTTATCATTCGCACAGCGACAATCAAGTCAGCAGGTAGCAGCGAGAGCCGCTCCGGGTGTCATGATATTACTCTCTCAACGTAAGGACAAGTACTAGAAGATACTAAACGATATCGTATCGCATAGTTATTACGGTAAGTAGTTATTAATTAAGGATTTGGTAAATGCATCAAAACAACGTTTCAATTTGATTGAAACAGATTCTCTTGTAAAAATTAAGTTTCGAGTAATAATATTTGAAAATTACGTTTAAGCCAAGAGTTTGAAACAAATCTTGATTCAGGATTTACTCGAATTCAAGCGTCGCTAACAAGATAATTAGTGCCGTGAAACATAATTTATAATTCTTATTTTCTATCATTCACATTCCTATTTCAAATAAATAAATCACGAAATATCATCAACAATATGATTCGATAAATAGCCGTCGCTTCCGATATGTTTACGAATTACTGTAAGTAAATTATTGGCAAATTATTTGTATATCATCTTCTTTTTAACATCATTTCGAATAATTGATGTTAATTACTTCAAAAAAGTATATTAGATGTAGGGGCAGCAGTGTGGTCTAGTGGTAGAGCGCCAGACTCGTAATCTGTAATACCAGGTTCGAGTCCACTAGATCAGTTAAACATGGATATTATTATTTTCCGACACTGCGCTCCCTGCCGGGAAGAGGATTCCCGGTAGTAAAACTGGGCTCCGTCTTTCGGAAGAGACGTTAAGATGTTGGTCCAAATTAAGAGACAAACATTCTATGAATGTGGCGTAGTGCCTAATAAAGCCAAAAATCTAGAATATTGTTCTGTTTTATTTTCTGTGACTACTGATACTTATATCTTCTTTTGACTTGACTCGAACAATATTCTAGATTTTTGGCTTTATAATTTATTAACACCTGAAGAGGACCAGAACCAATGGTCGAAGCGTTGTGAATTTTTCAAATAAATTTTGGCCAGTTGTGTCAACTACATCTAATATACTTTTTTGTTAATTATTCACTGGCGAAGAAAAGTTTTATTCCTTGTTTTTAATTACTTCATTTGAAAGAATTATTAAACATATTCTTTAAAAAATAGAATTTATCTTTGTTCTAATCGAAAAATTACTTATGTAGATACACATTTATTAATTCACTATCTTTATTTTCATCTTTATTTTATATTTAAGAGAGAAAAATTGTATAATCTGAATAAATCAAAAAGTCTCTTAAAAACTTAATTTAACCTTTTTCCTTAACTTATTAAAAGATTACACAATTTTCTTGCGTTTGAGGCGTAAAAAGAAAAAGAAATAGTAATAGAATAATTTCCTTAGAAATCCTAACAGAAACTTAGAAAAAGAACAATAATATAATAGCCAGAAAATTTAATTTTCTAAACCGCCAGTAAATAATTAACGTGTAAGAAATTGTAAGACGACTCAACTGGCAAGAGATAATACTTATATTTGTCACTACGTATCAACCATACGGATTGTGGTCATCTACGAGTAACAAATTGATATAGAATAATATAATAATTCCCATAAGTACTTTTCTGAAGAACTTTCAAACCGAAAATAAACCTGAATCTTCAAATGAACATTAAATTTAGTACCATTGATATATCTGTATGACGTTTTGGAAAAAAATAATTTAAAATACGCGTTTATTTCGCTACCTTGTGCAATACGAAAAATTATCAGCTATCAGTTTATCTCTTACAATAAAAAATGTTGTAATAAAGAAAAATATTTTATAATTTTATTGGTTTATTAGAGCGAATATATAATATTATATTATATTATATATTATATTATATAATATTATATTATATTATAATACCATATATTATATTATATTGCATAGAATAGCAAAAGATGTTTTCTTTTAATGGCTTATTGTTAGTTGATCATTTAAAAAATATTAATTTAGATCGCAAAAATTCATCATTTTACTTATTAAAATATCATATATTTAACAACAATCGAATATTGAGATAGAAATAAAATAAGTTGTAACATAATGCTAAACATCCGTTATCGTTGCTCTCCGACACATCGAATGTAAACATCTGCCCGAAGCGGAAAACGAGATGATATAACGAGTTATATATGCAACTTTATGTAAAGGTGGATAGGTCGTAACCGTCAATGAAAACGTGCGGTGATATAAGGAAAAATATTTTTTTTCGATTATTGTAAAGAGCACGCGAAATCTCAGCAATGTCGAACTCGGGATGCATCGGGATGCATCGACAAAATTGTTGTCGTATGAAAAAATTACATCGCATTCATCTTGAGATTGATGGAACACCGCCGTCCAATACATCATACAACTGCAGAACAGCAGAAACCCTTTAATCGCGAAATCAGGAATTAGTAATCACGAAACTCTCTCTCTCTCTTTCTCTCTCTCTCTCTAGTGAATGTCGTACATCATTCGAATGCTCCATCGTATTTAATTTTAATTGATTGCACCTAGACGCGTTACTCAACCAAACCAGAATTTTACAAAAAATTAAATGTCTCTTATACACATCTATTGCACCTAGACGCGTTACTCAACCAAACCAGAATTTTACAAAAAATTAAATTTTATTTTCATTACCGTCTGTATTATACATAACTTATCCTCTGTTTGATGCACATGACATATATGGAAACATAAAAATATATTATGAGAGAAAGCAAAAGGCAAAGAATAGTGAAACTCATTACAAGAACATTGTATTCTTAATTAGAATATTACAAAGTTATATCAGAGCAGGTGTAGATCCAATTTAACACAGATATTCCCCGCCAGTTCTTGTAAGACACGAAACCCAAATGCTATTCTTTGCTTCTCTTTTTCTCTCTTTCCCTTTCTCTTTCTTTCTTCCTTTTATATCTCAGTGGCTCTTTATTTCATGCCTTTCTTCGTTCTATCTCATTTCCTCATTTTTAGTCATTCTCTCTTTCATCTCATCCGACCAAGCGTTACCATCGGAGTAAAGTAGATATTGTTGCGTCAAATCGTTTAAAACTTAGAGAATAGCCACTAAAGCAAAGCAAAGTTTACTCCGGAGCTCTTTAATATATCTTATTAGAGAAGGTGTGGAAGAGACTAGCTTATTATTTAGCGATAATTAAGCTTCTAAAGGAAGATTCGAAGATATCTTCAACTTCCCTTCCATTGAACGAGCGAGAAGCGATAACGCGGCGAGATATTGCACGCTAAACGAAAGATTGATTAACGCTGGAGTGAAGATGCGCAATGTGCATTAACTCTGAGAGCATACGATTTTCTTAAATAGTTATTCTATTCACTTTTTTAACTCGAGATGTCGTACTGAATCAAAACGTCGATTTAAGTACGATAAAGTATATAAAATAAAGATTTTCGTGTTACATCTTGTTGAACTATCTGTAACTTTGCGCCCATCCTTCGCGTAATAAAATTTTTTAGCCAATTTAAAATCAAAGAGTAACACACGTCGATATATAACGCATAGATGAATGTAGGTTGATTAAAAATTTAGACAAAAATATCAAATTTTCGCTATAAACTATCGCTATACAGTCTGCTTATTAGGGTTTAGAGAACAATGGTGTGCAGTACAATTCTATTGTTTTGCAATGATTCTAGCAGATGCAATAATCGCCTTCACTGTTCATACGTGACAAACCCATATAATTAGTATATGCCTGCTGTACCGCGTAGTTTCGTGAGTGATATGAATGATCATTACAATTCTAATTGTAATACAATCGCGCCTTATCGAGCTATAATAATGTTTCGACATAATGCGTTAGTCCCCAAATAATCAAATTTATCCTTGGCAGTAACGCATAATTGCCGAAAATGAAACCTGATGTAAGTTACATTCAAATACGGAAAATAATGCCAATTCTGCATTATGTACAAATCCGAATATAATATTGCAATATTCATGTAGAGATCGAAATACAAATACGAACAAAACTCGTAATATTTGTCACTGTGTAAATATTGTAAACCGGGGAATTAAATTCACTAGAAACATATAGGTATATATTCCAACCTTTATGTCCTACGGCAGATTTAATCGTGTTATATCGTATCATGTATCGTATTGTATTATTACTGTGAGTATTCTACGGATATCCGAAAATGTCTCACGTTTAAATTCCAATATTATTAAGCACATGCTGGAACATAATTCACATACCTTGGCACATTATTGTGATAATATGCAGTATACTGATGGTCAAGTATCGACTCCTCCTCTGTCGGTCTGCCATTTTTCCGTCGATTCACTTCAAGTTCCGAAGCTGATCTATAATAATAAAAAGTTCAGTCAGTCATAAAAAAAATTAATAATTCAAATTAATTCAAAAAATTTTTTCATATTATAAAACTCCATGTTGCGAACTTATTTAGCTTTCAATAAGATGAAGCATGGAAATAAAGTGTGCATAAAAGCGATTGTAAGCAACAAGATGTATTTATTGTTAATAATGTAGTTTGCCGTAGTCGTTACACGCTATTCATGCCCGTGAGATCATAGATTATTAGTGGTGTAGGGTATTAGTGGTCTTCAGCAAATAACCCTATTCTATCATTAAAGGCACGATATAAATGTAGTACAATGTAGTACACGAGCGCAGGGAACATGTGTACACGTCAATCTGGCATAATGTGCATGACCAAATGCATATTGCAATGTTGCAATATGCCGATTGGTCGGAAACGCACACAACCGTGAAATCATTAACGCATGGCTAAGTCAGTGTAATACACAAGGATACTGTAATTAACGAACGTCCGATGTTAATCAGACTTATCGACTTGAAATATGTGTACATGTCGTTTGACAAGATGCAGCTGCTATTTATAATCCAAATGTGTACTCGATATTGATACGCTTCAATGATTACATTGATAGAAGATTATATTAACTAAAGATGATTCGATGAATCAAGCCATAATTATTTGACACGTTATAGATGTAAGCCCGGCAATAGCTTTATATAGAGATACATATACGTAGAATGTTATTCAAAATATAGATAAATAGAGACTCTAAGTAATGAGAGTCCTTTTTATTTAATCCGTAGGCCAGGCTTTTCATTTAATACATGTCCCGACATACAGAACGATGTATTCATCTATATTATATAAATCTGAATTAATGTATGCAACATATTTCATATCTATTATTTCTTCTTATAATTACGAATTTCCTCATTTGATTTTTCTTTAGAAAGATATTACTGAACACACCGACGCGCCTCTCTTTTTCTTTTTTAATATTAATACGGTTAGATATATATCTTCTAGATAAAGCTTGTAACGCACCGAAAGTTTTTACAGATTATTACACGGATATTTAAAGTGCAAAGAGCCTTCTAATATTACGCGCGTAATGTGCAATTCATAATGTTATCATGAGTTTTACTAGATATATAACAGGGATTTCCATAACGATGCTACGTTGATACTCAAGTAAAATGGCCTGCGTCGCCACAACCCTGAATTCACTTCTACTATCGCGCTCGCTCCATAATTAGCAAACTCAGTTACGTAACACCGTTACAGTAACGCTCGCGTTCCTTTATCTATTTTTCTCGTAAACTTGTTCGTGACAAGCTCATGGAAAAATGCTTTGCATGGATAGCTCCGGGCGGTCCTCTGTTGGTACAGTTTCTTCTATTTATAGCAATATAGACCAATATATAATCGTTGAATTAAAGAATAGTAAATACAATCTAAGAAAATCGCATAAAAAGACGAGTTAAATATAATGTTTATATCTGAAAAAAATATAAAATATAAAATGTAAAATATACCGCAAAGAATATAATTAAAATATCTTGAGTTTTTAATAATTATTAAAATTTCACTCGCAAAACATTCATGAATTCATTATTATCTAATAAAAGTGCAAATAGATTAAACGAGAATTGATTTTGATATATCACAACTTCATATATCTCTCGAAAAAAAATGCAAACGAAGAATTGTATGCAGTTGCCAAATGTTGAGATTCCCGACACCTTGATTATATGCAAATACATAAGCGTGTCACGCAAGGAGTCACGTAGTTTAGGTATCTTCGTGTTATGTCACGTCTACTCAGTGAAGACCGCAGTTAGTGCATGCTAAACTTTGAAGGCATACACAGCTATGTTTACGCTCGAGAAACGAGCATCCGAGAGACCGAACGCCGAATAGTTATGAGATGCATACTCAAGTTGAGACAAAATTTTAATATTAATTTTTTTAACTTTTCTTAATAAAATCAAATATGTATATTTGAGTATTTTATGTTTATAAAATTGAGTAAAAAGTTTCAGAAAAATACTTCCTTCCTACTGTTTTATAAGCATACATTGCTATTATTAGCTACATCAAACATATAAAACTTGCGTTTATTATATCCTTAATTTCAAGGAATTTTTAATATAAAGACAGGATTAAAATATTTAAAATATCTAAAGTAATCTAAACAAATCAAAAACGGGAGATCGCTGAAATGTTTTTTATTAAAAAATATAAAGATACCATAAATTTGAAAAAAGACACGGAAAATTTGAATCCGATTAACACGATAGAGTTATCAAAAGTACATAGACTCCTTTGTTGATATTATTTATTTTTCTTATTTATCCTTGATTGACAGTGTATTTAATGATTATTGACTGAATAATGCGTGTTAATTGTGCTAGTTTATTTATGATTTTTATAATCTCAATTTTAAAGCACACATAAATGACGCTGCTTTTGCTAAGATATCTTACCTCAATTGACGTTAACATGTTATCTTAATCATTTCAACATAGGTAATTTCTTGCATGTTTTATTTATTTATTAATGTATGTAATCTTTATTGGAGAGTTGCTGATTTATGTACTAAATTGTTAATTGTAGACAGTCACTTGAGAAGGGCCTAAATCCCAGGCCGAAACGTTGTGAATTTATTATATTAATAAATTGTGGCCAGTTGGATCGATTTAAACTAAACAATTCTGTCAAATCAAATATGTTGTACGTTTAGTATCAAACAAAATAGAGAAACATTAAAATATTGCATCTAACCGAGCCAATACTATAGCGGAGTATCCTAACACATGTAACGTATCTATCCTCATTTTTATTTCCTAACTGCAGAATATTATCTGCATCATTTTAATTTCATCGTTTTGATTTTAAAACATTATAGCAAATACAGTGAATTAGAAATCGATTGTTGATACATCATTAACTAATATTATGGCAGAGCTCTATGTTCGGTCGGACGCTAATAATGATTGTTATGGCGCTGGGGCAATAGCGCGATTGATACGGCACCGTTTGGTAATTGGTCCAATTTGTAATTGGTCCAATTACCAAACGGTGCCGTATCAATCGCGCTACTGCCCCAGCGCCATAACAATCATTATATTACCGTCGCGCTGCTGTTTACAGTTGCTGTAATGCCAATTGATCTCTTTTAACGGCACGTCGATAGTTTAATGCAATTGGACCGGCTGCTGCCCGGTTAGTAGTACAAGTCGAGATTCGCCGCGGCGCGGCGCGTCGCGCCGTTGCGTCGCTCCCGGCTGCGACGGTCGAGATTTACGAGGCGATTTACAAATTGGCGGTTATTGTGCCCCGCTTCGGAATGAAACTGTCCCCTAAATCAAAACGTCTGCCGGCGTTCATTAAACGTCAGGCCAATCCGGGAAATCGGCCGCGAGCGGTGCTTCCGCCGTACCACCGACGTCCGCTGCCACCGCCTCCTCCAGCCACCTTCGTCTAGCCTGACCCTAGCCCTTCCACCTCCGCTTCCGTTATATGCGTCTGCAATCCCTTTGCGCCGTGACGGTGCGGCACGCTCCGAATTTGTCGGATCTGTCGTCGATAAGCGTAAATTCGGACGACGGCTTGTTTTCCCGAAACAACGCCAAAAACAGTGAGGAGTAAACACGCGATGTCAAAAGCAGTTAAATTTTTGCGCGACTGTAACGCCCGCGCATGCCGACGTAGTCGGCCCGTCGACTTAAATCACGCTCCATTTTAATCTATTGACGCATCGCCGTGATTCTCCACTTAATTTTTCAAACTGATCAAACTAAACTTCTACATCCTTGTTCTCCGCGATGATAGGAATTGGGTTTATAGACAAACTTGTTTCACGGTATTAAAAATTAAAACCAACCAGAAAGTTGTTGATACTTATCCACGTCTTTTATATTCATGCACGAATATTCAGCATTTCGGAAACATATATAGATATATATGAATTAATCGAAAATCAAATCAAGGTTGATGATTTGCATGAATGACTTCCGATTATGATAATTAATTTATGGCATTGATAACCGAATAATGCTACTAATAATAGTAATAACAAATATAATCATGCTCTAAAACTACATATTCACACTCTGAATGCAGAACGTAGACACGAAAAAGGAAAGGAAGGAAATCAATCAAGAATATTAATCCTTCGAGGCCACACTGAGTGGCGGTTACCCAGACAAAAATTCAGGGCCCGATATATCTTTAAGATAGGCTTTATAATCAGTGTCCCTCCACCTAGAATTCTAGTTTGAGTCCCTCTTTCCGTGCAGTAGAAAGGCTTTGAGCCTCAGTTATGTTTGGTAAACATTTGAAGATTATTATGAGTGTGACGTATTTTTTCCCTTAAAATAACACCATTTTTACATAATTTCCTAAATGGGCGCTACTTAATATCGAATCTTAAACAAAATACGAATTTTTAAATTAAAAAAATCATTTTTCCAAATTTTTTCTTTTCGATTTCTTTATAAAAAATTGGAAGCACATTTCGGGTTCTGCACCATACATATTTTTTGAACAACACCCTTAAGATGTTTCATGAATTTTTACAACTTTATTGGTGCACATTAACTGGAATTATGAGACTTTGAATCCGGCTGGGTGGCGACCACCCAGTGTGGCCGGGGCGTATTAAAAAAAAGAGGTGTGGCCTCGGAGGGTTAATAATACTGATGTCTATAAAATTTATAATGTACAAGATGCTAAAAAATGTATGTACGGATTATAAGATTTTGTTACTAAATTATCACAGCGATAGGTTTTCTATCATTTCTGACGGAGATTAGATGTTTAGCGAGCAACGTTAATAACGTCCGTAATTAACTCGTATACCGTAAACGTAAAAGCAGCCGAAAGCATCAACACAATTGCCTCCATGAGCCGGAGGGTCAGCTCCGGTCATCGAATAGCGAACCTGCAACGTTCGATACAGGGCGACGTCTCTATTTTCTTTACGATGGACATTACTTTTATTATCCATCGTCATAAAAGCACGGGTGAGAAAAACAGCTAGGGCAGAAGAAACGTTACAACGACTTCTTGCTATACAATGCGGACGATCGCCAATATCCAACTTGGTATACTCGTTCACCGCATGTTTTTTTTGTCTATCTGGCGATTAGCGATTACGACATAATCGGTGAAAAAGCGATATCAAACTTCAATCGGCTATTTTATACACCAACAACAAGACAACAATTTCTTGTAAGTACAGGACGCGGTAGAACTAGTATCCCTCTAACCGTTGAGAATTAAACATTTTCGAGAATTAGAATTATGTTTACGTTGGCAATTAATAAAAAAGATCATGTTCAATTCAATTTAAAGAAAAATGTCTAGAGATTCGAAACTTATCAAAGCATTCGTAGATAAAAGCAGAATGCAACATGTTCTATATATCATGTTATATAGATTGATAAATTGATATTTCAATCAATGAACTTTTACATTCAACAATATTAGAGTCGAGTAAAAAGTTGCCGAAACTTGTACGATTGTACATCATCGGAATTTTTATTTAGCCGCCGAGTGTGTATAAAGAGTAAGGACAAGGGCGTCCGCAGGATTTTTTCCAGGGGGGGCATGATTCAAAATATTACTTCCAGAATTAGAATATATATAATTTGAAATTTATACACACCTTTTGAAATTATAATCCTATGGATTAGGGCAGAGATCGGCAAGGTTAGCACAACTTTGCCTTTCCTTTATTTAAAGGGAGAGCAAATGCTTAATTTTTTGCTGATTCCAGGGGGGGGGGGCAAATGCCCCCTCTTTCCCCCCTCTGCGGACCCTATGAGTAAGGACGGTATCGAGTCGATTGAAAGTTTGCGAGGTGAGAAAAGTCCAGTTTTTCGATGAACGTCTATCGAGAACTGACTCACAATAAACGCGGCTGCAGAAAATAAACTCTCCGATAAAGTTAAAGGAGCGCCATCGCCGATGCGATAAATCTCGTTAATTCGCACGATTTAAGCGAAATGAACGATATATGACAGGTAATATCAACCGGTTAATAAAGCGTTGCGCACTTTTGAACAGAAAACGTTAGCGTTCTAACTGCAAACTTATAACAAGGTAAACTGTATCTTAAAGCATATCGCATAACGCATCAATTTTCCACACACAGCCAAAAACTTTATTTTCTTCAAAATACAATCTGCAGTTTTTATCTCTATATTATATTAATCTCAATTTAATATCAGAGATATTTATCTTAACCCTTTCGCGCCGACTTTTTTTTATTTGGATTTCTTTACGTTTCACGACATAAATCGAGTTTTTGTGTTTTAGAAAGTTTATTCGTCGCCATATGGGTATGGGACATATGTGTCCCATCAGTGTTTCCCAGTGGGACGTAAGTGTCCCGATAGACGTCTGGAATGAGGAGCACGTCTCTCAAAAATGAACCAAAAATAATGGGACACATATGTCCCGTTAGGCGCGAAAGGGTTAAACAAAATATGGAATTCCATTTATTTTATCCGTATATAAGATATTTGTATGCATACATCTGAAATTACGTCGAAATATCTATTTTTTTTTATTTAATACGATATATAATCGCAATATAAAATTTCACGTATATCATGAGATTATCTTGCCGACAAATCCAGGTTTAATTATCAAATTAATTCTCGAATTTTAGCGATATTGAACATCGGTGCGCACGAAACGCGCATCCGGGAAAACATAACGGTGTCTCGGGTCCAATCATAAATTCCTGGTTACGGGCAAGGGAAGGTATAATTGCGTACGTTCTGTTCTCGATATCAGCATCTCGCTCCTGTCCCACGGTTTCGCGGATCTCCGCGCAAAACTCCACGACAAATCGTAAACGCAAACACGCCGTGCGCAGAACACGACAAAACATTCGTAATTGCATTCCGGAAGTGAACAGGTTGAAAAGCGGCCCGGCACGTATTCGGTATCGTTTTGTAACCTCGGATAATTGCTGACACGCGATTCGAACCACGGCTCTGTCTGACGTCCATGCACCTGCACAGCCACATACGCAATTATCACTACGCCTGTACGTATGCACGCCCGATTACGACGTACGATGTATTACGTACGCGCAATAAAATTAAAAACTATCACTTTCTCTCCTACAATTTCGCAATAACAATGATTTTTAAAGTTTGACATTAATTACCCAAGTTTGAGAAATGTTAAAACGAGATAAGAGGAGATATCAAAATGTTTGTGAAACGCCGGAAGGAGATAAGAGAAAACGTCAAAAGAAAATTTTAATTTCTTATATAGATATCGTGTCTATCATTATGTTTCTGTAGACATAAATCTTTCTTTACATAATGAGACACTCTTTCAGATATATAACATTCTCTTTCCCATTAAGTGGAACGTCTAATTTCACCACAGGATTATATCTACATCTTTTTCTAGAATTTTCCCATAAAAATGATTGGGAACTCAGACGCACCTCGAACAAGTCTCAGGGACAATCGCAGCTCAGCTCATTTATCTATTATTAAAAGTTTTTAACTACCGGCGTCGAGCAGCGGCTGCAGACCACGTTAAGGCGGTGAGGACGAGAAAGGCGGAAAAACGATAAGAAAAGTATAAGAAAAAAAAAACTGCAAAGAGGAGATGAAACTCTTTCACGGGAGTTTCTTCCGAATACAGCGAACAACCGTAAGAATGAGCTCATTCAGATCAGCATTTCTTAACGAGGAAAGTTGTAGTTACTAACGGGGTTTGTGTACACCGCGACAAACAGGATCTCGTGATTACGGAAACTCGACGACCGTAGGCGTGTTTTGTGTAAGTCAAACGAATAGCACTGCATTATGCGTGACAATCCGTATTCAGAGTTGAAGAGCGCATAACGCAAAAGCGCGATAATACGTAACGTCAATAACGTGTGTTATGGGGCGATGAAATGCACGAGTACACTACCCGATCGACAACACATATGTCTTTGTAAATGTAAGAGCTCTTCAACTCGAGTACCGAAGTACTCGGCCGAGTACCAACGAGAACCGTTTGAAGTCATTGAGGGTAAGTCGAAGTGGTATCAGGAGAAAAAGAGAGAATGTGAGCGAAATGAGAAGATCGCTGATGTTACATCGGCCACTCTCGAAGTATTAGCTAATGGGCTCCTTCTGAAGAATGATAAATAAAGATACATCGAATCCGATATGCCTGATTTTAATGATTGAGCATCGAAATAATCGTCCTAATTGATGATATTAATCCTTAACCCACAAAGTTCGGTATATGATACCGCCCGCAGTTTTCAAGATGGCGATTCGGTTTTTCCCACCATATCAGGCTCGATGTTTAGGATTTTAGTTTTTTAAAAAAGACAGAAAATCATGAATATAATTTTACAAAGATTATAATTGAACTATAAAAGAAAAAAAATAGAAATTAATATCCATATATCGCACCTCGTGGGTTAAGGGTTAACAATACTTCAATAAAACGGTATCATGTAAATAAAATAATGATAAATAATATTAGATACGGGAGTAATACATAAATCTTGTTAATTTGTCATCGTAGATCAGGAGTAGGTACGTTGTAAGTTATTTAATCGTGACATTTTGACTAAACGCCGTACTAAAACTAAAAGTGGCTGCGCCAAGCAAAGCCGGAAGGTAGTAATCGAACGAACGGAAGGGAATATAGTAACGGCAATAGTACTCCATAACGCTCGACTAAATTTAATAAATAGGCACTTTCGAATTACACGATCGGATTGGTCTATAACTCCTTCCGGTCGCAGCTCCAAATCGCCGATACGTTAACCCCGTATATCCCCCGAATGAGAGATAATACGTACTTTTTCACGGAAGTCCGTGGATTTCCGGGGACATATCGTCGACGATCTTTGAATCACCTTTGACCGCGCCGCAACTATCGATGAGTCGACGGTGCTACCAGTGCGATGTCCAGATGTCCATGAAATTTGTTTCACTACACTTTTGTCACGGTCCTCTCTCGTTGAATTACAAAATCGCGTAGAAAATCACCGTTGTTTCCACCGTGCCGGAATGGATCGCCGCCGAAGCACTCGTGCGTTATTTTGCTCTCTGGTATTTTTCAATTATGTTTACGGACGGCGACAGGTTTCGGACAGAATGAGTGATTAGCGCCAATAGGCGCTTCGACGGTGCAACCGCGTGATTTCTTCGATACTTGATAGAAAGAGCTTGATATATTTATTTCATTTGAGAAATCTATATACATGTACACTGTAAAAAAAGGATGTAATATTACTTCACTATTTATGATGGAAACTTACAAAATTTTCACAATAATAATTGTTGTAAAAATACATGATTTTGTTACGTTATAAATAATGTAACTTTTACACTTATTTACATATAATTTTTACACTTGTTCCTGTAATTTTACATACTTTTTTTACAGCGTACATTCTTTAAAGAAAAAAAAACATTTCCAAATTTACAAAACATTTTCTTATATCTTTTCTGTCAAATTTGGTTTATTATAAATATATAAGAAATAAGGATTAAATTATTTTTCTTTCATAATTTAAAAAAGAAAAAAGATAAATCTAACCGTGTTTTATCTAATTGGAAATAAATTATGAAAGAATGTATGCAACAGTTGATAAAACTCTTCTAACAGTCATTTAAAAAATATTTAACTATCACTGTCACTACGTTTAGCTAATATTTAATAATATTCTTGGACTTGTTGGAAATATTTAAATTTTGTCGCTTGTCCTGAATAGGAGAATATCTCTGCTTCTGCCCTTTATACCAAGCGGCAAAGATTTATCGGCGTAATCACGCGTACGGTACACGCCGGTGACAACGCGATTATTCGTGGCTTCTGATCGGCGACGTACGATCGATTCGGAAATATTATACTTCCGGGACAAGCGGTCGCCGAGCAAACGATCGTCAATGTACGTCATAAATCTATCGAACGATCCGCACGCCGCCGGATTTCGTACGAATTCATGCTTGAGCCAAACGGGTACCGAATCGTTAATCAATGCCGAAAAAGAGAACGCACGTTTCTTTTATCGCATAAGAATTACGCGCATCAAGCGTCATTAACACGCAAACGGCATAAAGTATTCTTCGTTATTCTTTAATGTTGCACAGAAAATATAGAACTGACGCTAACATTATAGAATCAAGTTAAACCGGAGCGAACGACGTTCAGTAAATCGATAAGTCATTGAAATTAGCGATTGAACGGGTTATGAAAGCGATATAGATCTAAGACTTGAAATTGCTGAAATAACGATAAAGACTGCTCTAGTTCGCTCACTCGAGTATAAATGTTTCAGATAGCATTATTCAGTATTTAGATAGTATCATGCCGAAGGCGTTACATAAATTTGTTAACAGAAACTTTTACAACATATCGCGACAATATATCAATTTTTAAAAATAACGAATTTATATTATTTTCAGAATAACTAACTTAATTTTTTCAAGTATTGTACACGACATTTTTTTTTTCAACATTGCACATTTTTTTCAAAATGCGAAAAGCAAGCCCCTTTTCGCATTTTGAAATGCTAAATTCGCAACTTTCAAATGCATTTCCGGTCAATCGCCAGAATCGGTAACGCGAGAAATCTCGACTACAGTGTAACTGCAACTAATACATTAGCATGTGATGTACGAACGCGTTGATCGAGATTACAAATTCGAAATCGAACGTCTGTCAAGAAAACTTCGCGATCACGTGACCCGTCAACCCTCGCCGTCGTCAGTTTCAAGTCCTCCAATCTTCCCCGTACACGTTGCTCGACGTGTAACACGAGAGCACGAGAACATACCCGGACCAATGAACCGATCCCGAACTTCTTTTTGCCCTCGAAGCGACAATCGTTCCAGAGAACAAGAACGAAGAAAGCAAAAACTCGTGCTGCAACTTGTCCCGACTGATCACGCGCGAACTTACGGCAAGATCCTATGTCGGATCCTCTTCAAAGAAGAAGAATCGAAAATCGCGCACCTGCGGAACTCCGAGTATGAGAAACAGAATCCGGTCTCAATGCGCCCACTCGACGAGGACTTTGAAAAGTTCGCCACTACGTCGAGTCGGGCCAGTTTTTCGTCGGGATGAAACGCGAAGCACCTGCACCAGGCACGTCGAGGATAACGCGGACCGACAACACGACACTCCACGACGAACTTAACACGTCGGCATCCCGAAAACCCCTTCAGCCACGTCGCGGCTACTGCTGCTGAATGCTGGCTGGTGCTGATGGTGGTGCCGGTGCTACTGCTCCACACCGCGTATATACCGCACGATGAACACGGACACGCGCGCTCAAGCCTGCGCGAGCGCAATGCCGGCGACGATTCCGGCAGTAGGGGGTTGTTTGATGCCTGCCCCTTCGGAAGATACTTTTACCGGCGATGCCGTCTCGTCCGTGCGCAAGAAGGCACGTAAGAATTGAGGCGCTGCCGACCCATCCTTAACACAACTCAAGAATCTCGTCAACAATAAAGAAGAAGATAAGAATATAGGACCTCATTTACGGGGTTACTTTACGCCTGCAGGAATAACTGTACGTCGCAATAAAATAAGTACCGTGAAAGTATCTACCAGGTATCAGTTAAGAATCAATCGATATCTAGACAAATATTTCATTATTCTTAACTTTCTTAATATTGTAATTCGTATGGATATTTTTCTTATATTTTAAAAGGTCTTAACATAAATAATTTTTGATATTGTATGAAAAAATTATTACGAAAATAAAAAAAAACGTAAATAAAAGATTCTAATTAATATAATCGGCGAAAAATATTAATTAATCTTATCAATAATATAATGACGTTTTTATTATTTGGTTAAAGCTAAAAAATGTTAGATGGACATTATATCTAATTGAAATATTAAAAATTCCGGATATCAAATTTACCAAACCAAAATTCCCCCAACGACGTTTGAATAACATATTATAAATAAACAAGTCAATCTTTTTTAAAATTATCCTGCTTTTATAACTTTTAGACTGCCGGAAAAGCCACTTTTGTGGCTCTGAAGAAATCTCGAAATTCTGCGCAATGTGTATAGATGTTATATAGATAAATTTTTGGGAAAAGAAGAACACTATTTTAATGAAAAAATGACGGCACCGTAAAGGTTAATTAGAATAGTTAAGATACATTATAATTACTTAAATGATGTAACGTCATTACTTAGAAAAACTAACATTTTATTTTCGTTTATGCTAGCATTCGTTATGTTAATTTTCTGCATATCTATTTTCAACAACTATTCGAATCATAGCTATGACGAAGAATACTTGGACCAAAAATACATTAATGGAACGAGAAATTTCTTCAAAATATTATTCACAATTGAAACTTCTCATTTCTCATGCACGTATATGTAGTATGAATGTATGAATAATACTTCACAGATAGTAGTATGAATAATCCTATCATTAATTATTATCGCAGATATGGTTAAGGCAATAACACCGATAAAATAATAATAACTTCCAGAAGTAGATTTTAAAAATAGTGAAATTTAAATGTTCAGACTTCAACTATCAAGGAAACAGAATTAGTTGAAAAAAAACTGTATTATAAAATACAAAAAAATATTATAAAACTATGTATTCTATACAAGTAAAGAGGAAAGAAGAAGAGAAAGAAGAGAGAGAGAGAGAGAGATACAAGGGGACACATCTGTTTATTTTCCGTTTATGTTCCTGCACTGTCGGGCCCTAAAAATTATTAGCATTAGCCACCGGAAAGACACCATCCCCTAGTAATTTCCGTCGCTTTCTCGAGAGCGTTAAATAAACGAAGATACGAAGAGTGAAGGTGAAGCGTAAGACAACGGCGTGACGAGTATCAGCAAGGAAGCGGAAGAATTTCGAGAAACAAAAACACCCGGCAAGAGTTGGTAGCGGCAAGTTGTTCGCCGTGTCTAAAACCGAGATCAAACGCATTCACGCAGCCCAGGTTTCGTTTGACGTCCATCGTCTGGAAAACGCTTTCGCTACGGGGGCTGCCGCGGAATCCGCGTCTTGACGTTCCCTCGGCGCGGTGCGGGGCTGCCGCAATATCTTTCGGCGTGTAACATACAGCACGGTGCAACGTTGTCGGACGCACGTTGCCGTTCAGTTTGCGCGCACCCCCATCGACAGTACACCCTCCTCCCCCTTGGATCGAGCGTTACTCAGTCTGGTGAGGAATTCTTTGATACCTACCTATCTACCTATCTACTTCACGGGGAAATGTTTCGCCAACCACCGTTCGCGAGATTCCGCGAGATACCTTCGAGTATACACGTGTATGTATACTCGGCGCGCTAAACGTGCGTTTACCGCATTTGGAGGTCTTTACTGTAAACAGATCCAATAAGCGCAAGTATGCACCACAATCCGGCTGTAATAACAGGAAATGAGATTACGGTTATTTATATAACGACAAAAGGGAAGCAACGTCAGCAGTAACGAAGACAACACGATCGCGTGTATATTTTATCCGTGTAGGCAGGATCGTTTTATCGCCTGGACCTATGGGACAATAAACTTAGAACTCAATATTTACAAGAGTGCAAATTTTAAAAAAATAGATTTTTTTTCTTGAAAACGATTAATTATATCGGAAAAGTCGGATGATGAATTAATAGATTTTTCTCTTTATATTTATGTTTTGTATACAGAAAAAAAGGAAGAGTCAAATCAAAACTTATATACTCAAATTAACGCGTTCATTGTTTCGTATATACGCAACAATCTATAATCTTCTTATAAGAATTTAATAATCTTAAATTTCTCAACATTATTACAGTCTTACTTCAATATTATAATTGTCACCTAAAGAATACAATATAATTATCTTAACAATAAAATAAAAAGAAAATTACAATCTTCGATTTGAAGATATGTTAATTTCTATCCAATAGTTTTGCCTTTCCATTCAAGAAAATTATTCTTAAATAATAAGAATATATTTTTCTTGATTGAACTATATAAAATGGCTTCATTTAAGCAAGTTTTCTCCGTTTAACGCAATATAATCTCATTTCAAGATTTCCACGTTGAAACTACAGATATTTTCAAATCAAGAATATTCTTTTTTTCTGTGTAGACCCGTACGTATAATATTTTAATGGAGTATATGTATATTCCGATCAATGCGGAAATAAGTGCCTTTGACTGCACGGAAAGAACGGTTTTGCTGAAATTTTAAAAATTTGGTCAGATACAGATCTGAAAATAATTTTGTTAAACCATCAAAAGTATAACTATGTAGGACACTCAAACATGATAATAATGCTGCAAAAAGTCTTGATATTCTAGCAACTATTTTGGGCGTCCTACATAATTATTTTAATGACCCAACAAAATTATTTTCAGATCTGTATCTAGCCAAAATTTTAAATATTTTAGGAAAACCATTCTTTCCGTGTGTAATCTCCCGATCGAAAGAAATTTATTATCTATAAGAAAGGACAGAATTACGTGTAAATTCCAAGGAGCAACGATTATCGTCCGAGTTGAAAGCGAGTCGAGATCGAAGACATTGTTGCTACCATCTTCCGACTTCTCGTACACGAAATGTGCGGGTCTTTTACAACGGTCAGTGGCACTCTATTTACCCGGGATTCCCCTCAACGGCGCTATACTCGGGGAAAAGGAATTTGTGTCGTACCCGCAGAATGACTCGACGTGTAGCAACCGTTCCGTATACGATGGCGGATTTATTCGCTGTGCACGAGGGATCTCCTTGGGAAGTTTAGGTGAATGCGCGACCAATAAGGTAGACCTACCCGCAAATTGAGCACCTAAATTCGACGAAATGTTCCCCGCCCCC
>NJRQ01000112.1:22799-41530 GCA_003063805.1 Aphaenogaster ashmeadi | reverse complement strand
ACGATGCGAGACACGTCCAAAGAAATCTTCCCTCCCCACCCAACTACGCTGCAACCCTGATGCTGATAGATCATACGCATTCTTGTTGTCGCCGTCTTGCGAACGTATAACATAGATACCTATTACATAGATATCTGCGCGTAATATTTGATAGATCTCGAATATGTCGCGTACAGTCTACGACGCAAAAACTATCGCGCGTATTCGTTCTCGATACTCTTCGTTATAAAATCCCATTTTTATTCGATTTGTACGGGATACCTTACAGTTTTATATAACGTAATGCAAAGGTATACTCTGGACTGATGTTCTCTCAAAGGGCTCCCAGGCTAAGCTAGAAGAAGCAAGCGAAGAGCTCCGCACCAACGGTGTAATCAGTGTAAAAAGTTCCGTCGTTTCACAAAGACACTCCGTGTATATTTAATGCAGTCCATGCTTTAATTGCACGGGCGCAAGAATCTGACGTTCAGCAAATAATGAGGAAATATAACGGTAAAATGTAAACCTTAAATGTTTATTACATTTTATATTTTTAATTATTTTAATCTACCTATTCTCGATACGATTTTTCACGGGATTAAATTCCTATATATATATATCTGGGAATTTTAGATTCGAGATAGCTAATGAGTGAACTTCACCACCAAATTTCGGAGGGCAGCGAAGTTTAATTGAGACAGAAATGTCGTTTGACACATTTGGAATAATACGTTGACACGATTTTCATACGTGATACATAAATTAGGATTAATCAGTTTAATGTCACGTCTTTGTCGCTTCCTGAACGCGGTCGCGATATCAGTCCGCAATATTCCACGTGCATAACGCAGAAATCAATTTAAATAATACCCGACACGACACACACACGCACGCACATACAATATCCTCATTATTATCTAATTCAGCGATATTCGAACATAACAATGCATGATGCACGCGGAAACGAATTCGCGAAACAATTTCACACTGGCGGGAGTCTGCAATGGTCGATCGATACGAACCGCGCTCGCACACGCGCGATTTATAGGATCCGCGTTGAATCGAAACGAACACGGTGCAGCTCCAATAATGTTATGAACGTTTATCGACATCGCGACAGTATAGTTCAGCCACGACGGCTTTAACGGTAACTTTTCTGATTTCCCAGTAGCAAACAGGTCGACGGTCTTAAATCACGCCAGAAATTGGCAAACAGTTAATACTCGATTCACTTTTCGCCTCTGGGAGAAGCGGTTGTTAAATAACGAGAAGAGAAAGACAGAGAGAGAACCGCAATACGCGCAATACCGTAACTTTTTTTGATCGACAAATGCAATCCATGGCTCTTTCAATTATCGAGCTATGTGGAAGCGCTGTTTACCGAGGATGTTTGATAGGATAGGAAAAAAAATGTGTTTTTAGATAGGAAAATACGTGCTATGTAAAAAATTGTTATTACTGACACGTGCTATTTTTATTACAATCTACATCAATGATTCGATTTGTAGCTAATAATTTGAATACTGATCTCTTTCTTTCGATTTAACAGAAATATTCAACCTTTTGAAATTCTTATCCGATAATAATTGTGTGTGTGTGTGTGTGTGTGTGTGGGTGTATATAATAGAAAGAATACAAGAGCGAAGTGATTTACGTACATTTATATTCACATAATTGAAAAACAATAACGTCGAAATTTCGTTTTACTTCCACTTTCATATTTTGTTATATCTAAAATTTTATTGATTAATTTTTTATGCGTTCTATTAAAAAATACATTATATTTCATGATATAAGACATCCTTAAACTCATTAAAAAGTTGAGAAAAGAAAGAATATATAGAGAAATTTATATTTTTAAAATTGTTAATTCAATCGTACATCCGTCCAAGAAACCGAAAAATATATTGTCATAACAAATACACAGAAAGGTGTAAAATAATCGATAAATTTTGTACAGCACTGGTCAAAACAATAACATTATCTTTTTAATTAATAGTACATTTTGTGTGGACTATATGTTCAACCAATTACACTGGTAACGAAAATTTAACAATACACGCGGTGTATTAAATATAATAATGCGCTCAAAGTTTTAGCATAGTGCAAGCGATACATGCTTTACATAAATAATATCGTCCATTATGTTAATTTACCAAATTTGTCAGTAATTCAGTTTTTGTTGTTGAGTAATAGTAGCACTGTATTATACGTCCGAACTGTTAACATCGTTTCCAATTAGCGTTTATTAATTAAATTCCGTAAATTATAATTTATTCACTTGCTTAATCATCAGTATAGAAATACTATCAATTTAGAGATGAAATAACATGCAATGAAGAAAATTTCTGCGTAAAAATCGAACTGTACACACTTACGCGTTGTAATACTATAAATTACATTATATTAACTATGTAAAGTAATCTCTATAAAAATCAGCACTTCGTTTTCAGCATTTCGATATAATTGATAGAGTTCTAATATATGTGCTCTAAAATTCCTCTAGAATTATAAGTTTTAAAATTCTTGATATTTTTCAAAAAAGTATGGAGTATAAGTAGATAATTAAATTTAAGAGTTTAAACATGTAAGATGCCAATTTTCCGCTTTTGTTATACAAAAACATTTTTATTTCAATAACTTCAAACAAGATCTATTTAAGGCATGATATTTTTCGATGCAACTTTTGGTGGAGCGTAATCGAGAACTGTCAAGAAAATGTCGATAAGATAAGATAGACTTTATATTTTTGTCTTCATATTTTTGCGATCCATCATCTATCTCGCTGTAAAAATTAAAACTTTCTACATGTATGGATAGCTAAATGATATGTTAAAAAATAAGGTAAGTATTTGATGAAAAATGTGCTTTAATATATTTTCGACGCTTTTCTTAATATGATAAAGTGGACTTTCAGCTGGTTTCTGCGTCCAAGTCTTTAATTGAAATATCTAGCACAGTCGAGGGGTCCGATCGGCAAGCTTGGTTATCGTAAGGATGCGACATTTCCTTTTCCATCAGGATGCTCCGTATAATCCTCCAGTTTTCGTTTGGTGGATTTCAACGTGGAAAACGACATGCGAACGCGTCTGCAAGTTTCTTCCGCAAACTTCAGAATTGGAATTAAGACGTTATAGAAATGGATTAAGGAGTTTAATTAAGTTGATTCAATGCCCGCGCCACAAAATTTCGCAGCGCTCTCTCTCTCTCTCTCTCTCTCTCTCTCTGGATTTGTGGATTGTCCTTTATCGTTGATTCTTCGCGGAATCTAGTTTCTAATTTCGAAGTTCACATTGTATAAATTTACAAGCTTCCTACATCTTATGCAATTGGTAAAGACAAATAATTATGGGTATACTTCATAAAAATACTCGCTAGATTAATCGCTCAATTGATGTACTATAATACCGCAAATTTACAATTCTTCAAAGAAGGAATTTAATGATTAATTCTTTTACATTAATCAACTTTACAATTAATATTTAGAAAATTGAAGTTTATAACTCGGCCAACTTTCTTTTACTATCTTTTTCCTTCTAATAAAATAACTTTCTATATGCATTCATAACAATCGCGCGTACTACTCAAGGTTGCGTTTGCTCCTGTATCCTCGCTTAATCTTTTGCAGCAGCATCAGAATTTCAATGTTATACAAGTGAGGATTTGTAAATTTCCCGCCTTGTTTCTCGCATGGCGAACAAAATCTAGCGTTTGACCGAACCTAATCTAAAAACTGTGGTGGTATTCAATGTAACGACTTCGGATTTTCTTCGGTTCTTCGCCTGTACGACACGATAGCCTCTTTCTTTCTCTCTATCTTTCTTCGTCTCTCTCTCTTTATCTCTTTCCTCGAACGATGTCATTTTATATCCGGCAAGATTAGAGAACCTCTGTCCCTCTGACCATTTCATTATTCATCTTATATACACTCCGAGATTATGTATCTATCTCTCTTTTTTCACCTCGCCCTTCCCCTTCTTTCCCTTCGCGTTCGCTCAGCTTTACCCTTTTTATATTCTCCAGCCCACTTTGTCCCCTGTCGGCCCTCACCTTCCACTGCTGGGCGACTTCGCAATATTGTAATGTGAAGCACAATACATTGCTCTCTAAAAGATGCGTCACCGTAAAGAGGAGGATGCGCCTCCGAGCGTAGAAAAAGATTAAAAAGAGAAGTAATACATCTCGCGGCAGAAAAAAACATGTGCGCGTAATGAGTATGCGCGTATTCTGTATATATGCGTAAAATTAAATGATCGATTCCTCCTTAAGCATAAGAAGTGTCCGCATCGTTAATACAAACTTTATATTTTCCGCTCAATCCTTCAATCTCGTCGTAAAATTAAAGTTTTCCTCACAAATGTAGAATTAAATGACGTTGAAAAATTAATTATTTCCTTCCTAAAATGATACCAAATTGAATAATAACGACTGGAAATATTTCTATTGACAATGATATATAAATAAATATTTTATTCGTTCAAACAACAAAATAATTTAATTGAAATAAATATTTAATGATCACGAATAATCGTGACCAACAGATTTCTCCAAAGTTTCACAATCTAAATTTATTTTAATGCGCACGAACGATCGATAGAGACCGAAGTCAGGCGAACCGTATATACAGAATAACGTTCGTCGTTTCCAATAATGTCGTTTTGTGCATAAAGAATTCCACAGTAATGAAAATATTATGTCGACAGAGGCCCATGACAATAACTATTTGAAACGGTACATACAAGACTGCGTCTTAAATTACAGAGTTCGGTTCTGTCGACATCTCCAAGGAGCAGTTATCGTTTGCTCGGAGAGTCCTATCTCTGCTCGTGAAATCGCGTCGACTACGTAGAATCCAGTTAGGTGTTCATATAGGCGTATACACTACTATATACTGTTACATACTCCATTGGTTTCTTATTGTCACCTGCGCCGAAAGCTCATCCCGTAAATGGATCAAGTGCGCGAAACGTTCTTCCGATGGAGTCTCGATAGATACTCGCGTCCGACCGAAGCGGCTCTGATCGTGCAAAATACATTTCCGCAACAGATTTATCTCTTGCCAATGACACATGTTATACCGCGAACTTTGAGCGACTGTAAACGTCGTGAGCCGTGAGTGTAAATAAAAATTGACAAAACTAAATAATCTCATTACTTACCTTTAAAAATATTTCAATATTTTCGATATGAAATTTAAGCAAATATCGAGTATACACACACACAAATTATATATGATCTATTAAATATATAGTACTATTAATTTACCTACTAATTAACTTTCAATGTGTACCAAATCTTTAGATAATTGCAAAGAGAAAACTGAGATTGCGAAATAAGGAATCACCGTCTTTCTCAGAATAGCTGAGATAAGAGTAAAATATTAAGATAATCAAGGCAACTTTTCATTGCAGTATACCGCAAGATATTCCGCGAATGTCTAGTACTTTATAGCGTATTACATGCCGGACCGGAAAAAATTCCATAATGCGTAACGGAGTGCTCGTAAATATTTATCTTTTTTCTAACTTAGCGTTATGCTTAAGTTTGCGCGCGAAACGCAACGAGATCCGCGAAACCCTTTCGCGAAACTCGGGTAACCCTTGACGTAACTTAGAAATGCAGCGAGTACTCTACTATAATGCTCGGTGACCAGAAGTAATCTTATTACCCGTGTCGTAAACTCATCTAGGAATTCGCAAAAAATTCTTGGCTAAAATATATACTTACGTGTATATAATCATGCAAGCTGCGCTTTAAATCTGTGATTAAATCTACCAAAGCTTTCGTCACAAAATTTATAGAATTCCTATCTTCGAACAAATTGAACATGCACACTTGCATGTTTATATGCAATCGTACACTGAGAAAAAAAGCTGTTGCTTCAATTAAAGTGTTATCACGGGGTGCCAATAACATAAGTAGTTCATTCAATTGTATTATTAATAGACCCAATATTTGGATTATTAAAACAATGATTGAATTATTGGTTTAAAAATGCAGACATTGGGTCTAATAATAATACAATTAAATGAACTACTTTATGTTATTGGCACCCAGTGATAACACTTTAATTGAAGCAACAGCTTTTTTTTCTCAGTGTATACATGCACATTATCCAGAACAATCATACCATACTTTTATTAAAAATGTTCTAATCAATTTAGAGTGTGTGTGTGTGTGTGTCAATTTCTTCTCTATAAAAATATTGACGCACTAATAATCTCGACAGTAAACGAGATAACGTACGCTAATCATTATATTTGCGTTGTCCGCAGCTTCAAAAATAATTTAATCGCGTACAGAAGAAACGCCTGTCAGGACCCTGAAGAGATACATTAAACTCGCAGGTATTTCATGCTACATAGAATACAGTAATGACAAAATCAGCCGTACCTTATGTGATCTAGAACAAAACATTAGCGAGCGGCGGGGATTCACGAACCGCGCGCCATATGGCGGAAGATTTCTGTGCAGGAAACTCGCTAGGGTCCGCGAAATTAGCCGCAGATACCCGGGATTTCGCTTGCATAAGCGACGTCGCAAAAACTCAGAATTCGCGAGAAGGATGGCTCGCGCGAGGTAGGGGAATTATAGCGACAGATTTGCAAGTGGGTGGTGTACAAGTGTACAGGGGCGGATGTTGATTTTTCCTAACTTTAAGCAAACAATATGTGGGAAATCCATAGCAGAAACATAACTAATTGTAAGCAAACACAGGCTGAACAAAATAAATCTCTCGCTCCTTCCTGCGCAATATATGTAACTTCAAAAACTGATTTGTACTTGTGAAAATTTAAAAAGAAGTTCAGTAATACAGTAGTCCAGTAAAAGAACCAAGTGAATTTTCAAGGTTTAAAAATAGTAATTTCCTAGAGTATACTCAGTATAAACTAGCTAATTAAATGAAATGGAATGTTAAAAAGAATGTGTCTCTTTATTTTACGCAATAGATAACTTTAAAAAAATTGCTAAATATTTCCTTTTTTGGGAGCTTCTCCCAAAAAGGAACCTCTCCAATTCTGCGAGATGTTCTCTTTTGCTAGTTTTGCCCTAAGTTTTGCCCTCGAAACTCAAATTTCAGCGGTTTTCACATAAATCCGTCCCTGTAACTATGCCGCTGTAACTATGGAATATGACACGGGAGAAAGGGATACGAAACAGCAAAGAGGGAGGTAGAGAGGGGTAGAGTAGCGAGAAAAGAGAGGAGAAGCGGGTAGTAAGGTTCTTGCAAAACATACGCGGCTGAATCTGACACATCCTCTGGCAGTCTGTTGGGTTTTCCAGGATGGCGAGGGGGCGTACAAATCTAGACGGTTACTTACTGACACACACAGCATTTTGCTATCGTACCGAACTTTCTCTCGCTTGCACTCGCGCCCGCGAGTGTAACCTCCTCGCCAACTCTCTTCCTCCGGCTCACTACCTCTCATCTCCACCCTCTCGACAGTATTGTATTGTATTAAAGCCGCGGCTCGTGTTGCGGCTTGACAAAAGCAGGCGCACGACCTACCCCGGCGCGCACTCAGTCTCCTCTTCCATCCTTCCTCCCTTCATCCCTCATCTCGTAATCCTCCCACCATCCTGCACGCGCAGCACCCCGTGGCGCTGCAGAGTCCAGAACACGCTGTATTATTCACGGAGTAATTTAAACCGCAAATGACAGATATCCTAAATGTCCTTCTGGCCCGTCCGATCGACCATTCGGATCCAGCCAGGCTTGGCTCCTGTCATCTTGTCATGCGCGACAGCCGCAACAGGCGGATTAACGCTCGCACGAGGCTCGCGGAAAATACGTACAAGTATAAATACGAGTGAGTTCGTGATCGTCATGAGACCAGTCGAATTTTGATTATTGATATGCAGATAATTCTCGATATTTTAATATCTTGATACTTCTTTCGTAAAATTGTTTTAAACGTATTATTACATTATAAATAATATATGTATATCCTGCATATGTTTTAATATTCCTATATCTCTGCGCATGAAATACCTTTACATATATGTAAAATTACACTTTTAAATGAGATGAAATATTCAACTATATTTCATGTCGTGACAGTAATGCGAGCAATATAATGAATTACATACGCTCCTCTTCCGAGAGTAAGAGGAAAAAATTAGAGAAAGATTTCAGAAAAAAGATTAAAAATGAAATAAAAAATTATATAAATTACAATAGATAACTTATAATCATTCTAATTACAAAGTGACACGTTAAAAGTATCCACTTTTCTGCCTGACGTGGTTTGGCGAACTTAGTTCTCAGTCATCAGTATCACCTTCGTCATTCCTGGTCCTGTCCTCAAGTTTCAAGATGAACCTCAACCGCGACTCCATCAAAAGTGCTTTCAACCCTTATCAGACGCATCTGACTCTGACACGTGATTCGAATTTGCCGCCTACCTGCGGTGTCAGCGGTCCTCTTTAAAGTTATGCTATAGCTTTATTAGATTCACGCGAAATCACTTCAGGAAGTATCCAAAATAATGCTATTCTCAAACGTATATAAAAGCAGTCAGATTTAATAAAACACTGGTATATTATCATCTATGAAACACCGTAAAAATTAATACAATTTTGTCAAGGTGCACATCACGTAACGTACGTAAACTAACAATTTGGACGTTAACGTAGAATATGAGAAATTGAAATCCACAACATATAGTATGAAAACACGCTCATGGAATAGTTTCAAAAAGCGTCCCCTGAAAATTATTCTTAGCAAATTTCGCGCGAGGAAAGCGTAGTCCATCCTGAAAGGCAAGTTTTCGCGACTTTTCCGGTAGACAACATTCACGATGCGCCATTCTTAGCTTTTACATCGAGGCGACATGCACGGCGGCTTGAATTAACGAGAGTCTTTTCATATCTCGGCGTTATTACAGCTCTAAGTAATGCGCTGCGCTTAAACCCGTATTTACGACAGCCGTGCAAAAACCATTGTCTTCAGACGAAATATTTTTCTTCGCCGATCGATAGCACAGCATCGGAAATTTTTAATTTCTGTTGTACTGTAATCACAAAGGCGCAAGCGATCGCTTGCAATTTTATTCGGCCTACAAAATTGCACAATAATGTAAGAAAAAACATTTTTAACCGTGTTTCTGAATTTATCAAAAACATTCGTCGCGATTAAAGCTTTGTAAACGAATAAACAACAACTTGTTTTTAAGAAACATTTTACGTATTATTATGTTTTTTATTTATAACTACGTTGACATTCAATATTGCTGAACACTTCACCTCGCTTAAAAATTTAATTTTAAAGTGTAAACTACTTTTTAATCTTTTCTGTAAATTAGCACGTTTGATACGTCGTACAAAATATATCTCTTTTTCTTTTTATAAAGAGCTATAAGAGATTATAAATTATAGATTATAGATTGTATAAATTGTATAATAAAAAAAGAATTAATTAAGTATAATTCATTAAAAATACTTTTTTAGAGATGAGAATTTTCCTTCAAGATGGGGCATCGATATTTCTTCGTTTCCACCAACAGTGTTATCTTTTACGCTCAACCTAGGACCTCTTTTCCTTGTAACGAGAAGAGGAAGGGCGAGTCATATGTCGAAGGTAATGGTGCGTCAGTGAGTGATTTGTCTCCACCTAGCTATTTTTCCGTGCGTTTATATTTTTTCGTCTACTACACCCTTTCCGTCTTGCGTCTAATATTTGAATATTTTATATTTAAAAAAAATGTACCACAATATTAATGCTATGTACTTCATAGTTGTACATATATCAATTTTGTAAAGAAGATAACTATATCAAATCTTATTATCCAAAGCTAATAATGCAGAAGATAACTATATCAAATGTTATTATCTAAGGCTAATAATACGGAAATGCAATAAAAAATGGAATTCATATAGCGTGATTGAATTTATATTGCAATTAAATAAAATTCTTTCGTTTTGTAATCATGTCTATAAGTGCTATTATCGCGTCTGTAAATTCTATTATCGATTTGACTAGTTTGATGGCTTACTTTGATAGTCGATACGATATCATATCTCAAATTCCCATTTCAAATTACTATTCGCTCTTCATCGATTTCACCGACATGTCGCAACAAAATTCACAACGCTATTTAATATTGACAATAAAATTATAACGCTGTCCGATTATCCCTACTCTTATTGAGAGATAACTATATGGATATATATCTCGAAATGTACCATTCCTATGAATACCGCCTTTGTATTCTCGACGAATATAAAAATAGGGTCCGCGCACACGAGGCCTGAATTATTTCTTCCGCAAAGCTGAGTGAGAAGCACCCGACCAATGGACATCCCGTTCACTTATTTACCGTGGTCCCAAGCAAACTGATCGTGGAACATGTATTGAATTTTTCATACGGACCGCCTCGTCTTTTTTCCGTCGCTCGGGTTCTTTTTAAAAATTCCTGCGAGAGACCGGTAGCCTCGATTCTTCCCTGAAAGATTGAACGGCCGTTTCGCATCCACGAACGAAAGTGTTCTGTGCCCAAAATGCGCGTCGTGACACTCGTATTGCTATCAATTTCGCTATTCTGTACTTTCCAACACAGCCACGGATACAACATCCTCGGTATTTGCCCGAGCGCAAGTTACAGTCACCAACGATCTTTTCAAGCATTGATGAAAGCATTGGCGGCTCGTGGTCATAAAGTTACCGTTTTATCAACAATTCCCTTAAAGGTAAGTCAATTTTTTCTTCACATTTTTTCGCTCTAATCCTTTGCCTTCATCGCGACTGACATAAACGACACACGTCATTTACCTAAATATTATATCTTAATCTTTTAAATAAAAATTATTACGCAAAGATGTTAGGAAATTTTACGGAATTTCGGATATAATATAAAAGCTAAAATTCCATTTTTTATATTTTTATATTTATTTTGAAATAATTGGAAATCTTTGTGGCAATTTTTATTATTTTAAATTTATTAAGTTATATTATTTGAAATAACATATGACTTAAAAAGACATTGAGGTTCATTATATTCGAAACTTGCTAAAATTAATTTGCTCACCCTTTTTATCCACCCGGTATCGTTATGATTCAACGATTGCCTATATATCATTGCTTACGAGAATTACCACCAACAAAGCCGCCTTGTGCTCGCTAAGGATTTAAGGCGTTACACTGTTCACAGTTATTTTCGTTTAGTCCCGATAAACTTTGCGACTTCAACCGCATTCCGGATATTTTTTGGGCCATTAACAGTCTGTTTAAATATTGTCAAATCGAAACTAATTACGGCTAAATCCGTATACGTTTTATTCAATCTCTTTCGCTCTCAGAGATATGAATTATTATACAAAATAAATTTTAATTTATAATAATGGAGAATTTATAGATTGTTAAATAGATATTTGACCCGATGATGCCTTTTCAAGCTTTTTGTTCTTCTGTCATTTCACTTTCTCCATTTCTACTCGCTTTTTCTCTAACATCCTTCTTTCAGGTCTCTCAGATCGTTCGTCTGACGTCTCACTCCTTTCCCCTCTCTACTGTCTCGTGTAATCCTCTCCTCGCTTCCTCCTTTCTCTATCTCTCTTTCTCTCTCTTTCTAAACTCGAGTTCAAAGTTACGCAAACTTCGTTTAGCTTCAATTTACTTCTACTAACATTTCTCTTTGCTGAATGTGTCTTCTCACGGCTTGATGGTCCTGTTTCTTTCGCGGCAAAATTAGAGATTAAATTGTTCACGTAAACTGGATAAAACCTAACTAACGAAAACATAATTGCCTTGCACACAAACTATCGCGGTACTTTATTGCTTTTTCCCTTAAATTCGCAAAAATTACTGATCCATCATTTGAATATCTTTTTTTATTGATTCGTCTTTTATAATACTTAAAAATGACGCCACTTTTGTATTGCGTCCTGTTGTTTTGTTTTACTTTTACATAAAAAGTATATTTTTTATATTTTACATAATATATAAACTTAAAATCTTTTATGTTCGTAATTGATACTTTTTTCTAATTTTTCTTATTTTATAGAATCCTCCACCGAATTATGAAAACGTTGACTTGTCATTCTCGTATATAAGCATGGATTGCACAAAATTAAGGTATACATTTATCGTATTTCATATAAATTAATATACAAATGGATTTTTTCATATCTAGTAAATTAATAATCTTGATTTTTATCTTTGACAGACATATGGGAGCCTATGCGTTTCTCCATCAAAATTTATGGGGAGCAAATACCATGTGCAAACATCAGTTATTTAGTTCTGCTATTGACGAACTTATAGTGTAAGTTTAACGTAACAACAATTAAGTTCAACAAATAATTCAGAAACTTTAGCAATATCTATTTTTGTCTTGACCTATAAATAAATTTTTTAATTAAGCACAAAATAATCAAAAATTTATTCCCAAATATTAAATAAATCAAAACGTCAATAGTCGTACACGGAAAAAAAATTTGTTAACTCGACTAAGTAAATTTTTCAACTAAATAAAATTTCTTCAGTTCAAGTATTTATTTATTTAACTTAAACATATAATATACTTAAACTTTACTTTTCAAATATTTATAAATTTAACTTAAATAAATAAATACTTTTGAACTGAAGAAATTTTATTTAGTTGAAAAATTTAGTCAAGTTAACAAATTTTTTTTTCCGTGTAGATTACACGAGATTCTGTATTATAAAATAACAACGCATTTCTGTTGCTTTATATAGATATACGAAGACGAAAATCACGACGACTTTAATAGTCTTACGAATTTAATATAGTCTTACGAATAACCCGCAAAAACAAATCTAATTCGAATTTGCTTGTTACAGAAGCAACAAGACATTCGACGCAATCATTATAGAGCAATTATGGTACCAATGTTATTACGCTCTCGTAAAGCACTACAACTTTCCCGTGCTGATTGGATTTTTGAGTGTGGGCAACTTGCCCTACGTAATGGATTCCGTAGGTGAGCATGTCGTGCACGTCGAGCAACTCTCGCGATTTCGTCGGCCTAGCAATTTTATTGTTTGCAAAAGTCATCCAACTGCCCAGGTAACAACTTGGGAGTGCGAGTCTGGTCGGACCTATCGTTCCCCAATGTCTTTTTCTACTGGGTTCGCATCCACCCAGGTTGGCATCGGCAACGAACGTCGTTACTGCGCGCGGAAATTGACGTAAATTGTCGTTAAAGCAGAAAGTGCGAGCAATCGGAGACCGGGTCTTCGTGGAAAAGGATAGATTACTCGGTAGTGCTTTAACTTGTACCGGTCTGACCCGAAGAGCGTCGTAGAAAAGGTGGCGAGGGACGATGCGCCAGCTCGCCGCCATTCGATTCCTTTACCTCGACGTAATTGAAGATACCCGAAAGTACTCTTCCGGATGAACGTAATAGACCGTGAAATGGATCGCCGTGGCTGCTACTGAAATATTTCAATTAAAGCCAGGCGAGTTTTGCGAAGGCGGACCGCGTATCGAAGTAGTAACATTCCCCATTGATCTGACCCAATCACCGAGTTGAGTTTTCGAAGAAGTAGATACCCGACTGTAACTCATCGCGCTTCTTTCTCTTTATTTGCGAGAAAATTTACCGTGTAATAATTTCTCTACTTGTCCGAACAGAAACAATAAAAGAAAAGTAGTTGTAAAGCAAATTTTAGAAACGCATCGCACAGACTCGTAGAGTACCTCAATTTGCTGTAAAGAACGGTTCTACGGAAAGAACGGTTTTGCTAAAGTATATAAAAATTTAACCAAGTTTTAATCATAATAGTCCAATAAAATTATTTTCAGATCTGTATCTGATAAAATTATTAAATACTTCAGCAAATAGCTCCGAAAAGGTCAAAACTACATTTAAAACTTTCACGATTAATCATAATATAAGCGGCTAACACTTTATTTTATTCAAGAAAATACGTTATTTAAGTCATTGCATTATTTATGGTTGACAGGAAATCCAGACGACCCTAACTTTAATCCTGACATGACGTATCCATTTACGGACAGAATGACAATCAACGAGCGTATAGCGAATATCCTTTACACGACATATACAAGATTATATTACCGATACTGGCATCTACCAAAGGCTCAAGGCATGGCTAACAAACGGATACCCGGTACACCTGTTTATGACATCGATAAAAATTTCAGTCTAGTGATTCTGGGCAACAATCACGTGTTCGGTTATCCGAAGCCATTACTGCCGCATGTGATCGAAGTACACAGCTTGCATATTTCAGAAAACCCCGGCCCTTTGCCTGAGGTAAGCACTTACAACTATATTTAAAAAACATACTATTATTATAATGTGCGTAAATAAGTTCGACATTGCATTAGAAGAAAAGATTTTGCAACTATTTAATGCCGAAAAATAATAAATAATAAATTGAAACAGGTAAATTATTAAATGCACAATTATAGGCACAGATTATATTGATAGTTATCTTCTATGCCGTTAATTCCACTTACTTCAAGCTTCTTTTAATCGTATATGTATAGTAAAAGACATTTAGATTATAAAATGGAATTAAACAATTTATCGAGTTAAATGCCACGACATTTCTCCTATTTGAGTAGCGTCTGAGAGTTGATATTTTTACGTCGATTAAACCTTCACTTCTCGTAGTTCTAAGTACGTCTCGGAAAGGCGAAATTGTGTGTCGTACGAGAATGATTTCTCCCGGGGAAATACATACCATTCTCACAGGTGACCAGTAATAGTCAGTTGGTAGAAGTTTACCAACGACTCAGCGTAGCGACGTAAAGGTAAACGTCATTGCTATTTACCGCGAACCGTTCTAAGTCTCCCAAGGGCCGACAAGAAAAATATTATTGAAAGAGTATTTCGTTGAAGATCCTTCACATAGAAAAAATAACCGCGGAATCACATAATATTACAATAGCTGTTTGCGTTCTCCGGCATCAATCTAGGAGTGCACTGTCGAAAATGTTTGTTTATAACAATTGTTTAATTTTAGCATGGCTGGTTGAATATATAATTGAATTAATAATTATTTAGTCATTAAAAATGCATTTCTCTTTTCTAACTTAAAGCTAGATTGAATTTATATATTGAGAAGTTTTAATTTTAATTTAAAATTAGAACTTAATTTAAATTTTAATTCAAAGTTCGATTAAAATATATTAGCCACATATTATTAATTTATATTTGAATTTATCGAGAGAGAGAGAGAGAGAGAGAGAGAGAGAGAGAGAGAGAGAGAGAGAGAAAGAGAGAAATTACAAGATTGAAAAATTTACAAAAAAGTAAATTATAAGAATTGTAGTTCGATAGAAAATAAAATTGTGTTAAACATTTTATAGCTGCCTTTTGGTTCTACTAAAGTTAAAGTTTCTTTATAAATTTATCTAATTGCCACTATGAAGACAATGCGCAAAGTTAACTGTGGTTACCACGTGATCTCGAACGATGTCGAGAACGGAACGTGACCGCGGCAATGTGTGATCGTCTTTATACACGTACACCAGAATGTATCGAAATCCATGAATAGTTGTAATTAATAGGACAAAGCCTTCGGCTACACATTGTGCATATGGAACCACCATCACCACGTCGCGTCTGCCATAAAAGCTAGCACAGGTTTCGCAATTAACAAAGGAAGTTGCATTATCAGTAATATCAGTCGCATTAATAGCACAATCGGTTCCATTTGCGCCCTATCGCAGCTTGCTAACATAATTTTGAAAATGCGAAGGATACATAACGAATAAATATATTTTATAAAACAATAACGTCTATATGACAAAATGGCATTGCATTATTATAACTGCAATGAAACGCTGATTTATTAGTAATTTGTATAAACTGTGCTTCACGTTTTAGATTTCGTTATCTTTAATTATTTTATTTGAAAAGTAATAATCCTTAACGTAATAGTTGCGTTTATGTCTCAATAAAAAATTGATCGCGCAATTTTGAAAATATGAACACTATTATTTCTATCCAAGTATGCAACGTTGTAAAATATTTTCAAATTTCCTTGTATGTATGTGTCGCTTGTCGTTAGGAATACGACTTCGGCCAAAAAACATTTATCGTACCTATTATCATATCTATCACACTTCCTAGTTGTCATTAAATGCAATTTTCATTACTGTTTTAGGATATTCGCGAATTCCTGGATAACGCTCAGTATGGTGCTATTTATTTCTCTCTGGGTTCAAATCTGCAAACTGACCAACTACCCGCTGGGCCTTTGACCGCATTGTGCAACGCCCTAGGCTCGCTGAAGCAAAGAGTTCTATGGAAACATGACGGTAACATGGCTATTCATCCGACCAACATCAAATTTGTGAAGTGGGTGCCTCAACAAGCGGTCCTCGGTAAGGCTGCCCAAGGCTAAACTGACCAACTCTTTACCTCATTCCCTTCGAAAGAAGCGGATCAACCGCCGCGAAATATGCACTTACAAAATGGTTCGATGAAAAGCATTCCATGCTGGAATTTCTTTGTGCTTGAAGATAGGGAATCGATAAAATTATAAAAAGGATAGATAGTATAAGAAAGAAAGAGAAAGAAAGAGAGAGAATTTACTTCGCAATCTTATTTCATGTTTTATGTAGCTCATCCTTGTCATAATAATTTATAATATAATCTACAACATTTGGTTCTAATCTTAATAATAGATGCTTTACCAAATTAAAGCTATTTTTTTTCTTTAAGAAAAATATTAAAGAATATTAAAAGTTGCAATATTTTGAGTTTAAAGAAAATTCAGTAATAACAACACATAATTATATAAAATAACGATGTTTATGGCAGATAATCTTACAATTAGCTGTTACATGATTTGTTATAAATTTAATTATTTAATTTAATATCGCGCTTATATAACTTAAAAATTAAAAAAGAAATTGACCCCAAATTAATTATACACGAAAAGAATGGTTTTGCTGAAATATCTAAAAATTTGGCCAGATACAAATCTGAAAATAATTTTGTTGGGTCATCAAAATAATTATGTAGGACGCCCAAAATAGTTGCTGGAATATCAAAACTTTTTGTAGCATTATCATAATGTTTGAGTGTCCCACGTAGTTACTTTTGATGGTTTAACAAAATTATTTTCAGATCTGTATCTGGCCAAATTTTTAGATACTTCAGCAAAACCGTTCTTTCCGTGTACAATCTATTATTAAAATTAAGAAATTGTAAATTTTACATTTTGCTTAATTTAAACGAAATTTATCGTTATCGAGGCAATATAATAAATTTCGTTAATCAATCTATATTTCGTCGGTCACAAATAATAATTACTAAAGAAGGCAATTTTACTAACTTACTTTGTGTAAGTATGTATTAAACCTTTCCTTGCTCGAACGAAATGCAAAATTCCAACTTAATTGTCCAATAATGATCTCACAAGAGCCTTATATATTGCTAAAGTACTCTAACTGATTGTTCGTTATTATCATGAATGAGTTGGAAAACTCATACTTGGATCTTTAACGATTACATTCTTATTTTGTTAACGTGTACAATCGCACGGATTCGCCATTCCTCAGATTCGTCAAGCGAAATTCAAAGTAACGAAGGAAAAAACGACGACGATGACAACGACGACGACAATTACAAGGACGTACCAACCATCGCACGCAGATATTCAATAAACTTGCGACTTTAGCATTACTTTCATCTACAAAAGACGTTAATTTCCCTCGACTAGGCACAACATTCTTTGAACGTAATCTTCTTCATAGTCCGGAATCTTTAAACGATTCAAACTTAATTACACGGTTACATCGCGGCCACGCTATTTTCCGGCATCGCTTAACGCCGAGATGAAACTAGTTTTCCTTTATATCGAGAGACATGCGGCTGGATTTCAACCGAACAAAGTCCCAGCGTTCGAAGCGGCATCACTGCCACGTTTCGAAATGATTATCAAAGCTGTCTCCCGATCGAGATCGCGTTACTCGGAGGTTTGAATTCGACCAACGTTTGCCTCGCTCTCTCGCGTCACATCAAAGAGAAAAGTAACGTAGAATATAAGAAAGGCTGATGCACACGTCGATACCAGGTCCTTTCCCGCCTTTGGATGGCTGAAACGTGTTATTTTTGCGAAAGTCGCTTAAGGGTAAGTATCGAAATGAAAAAAAAAGATTGCCAACAACACTACCGCGACCAAGGAAAATACGGCCGTGGACTAGTATAGCAGAATGAAGTGAAACGATAACTCATGACGCATGCGGCGGTGAAATTCTCGCGGGAAATTCTGACAAACAACTCCTGTTGGCAGTAACGCAACTGGCTCGATGCAAATGCACAAGCGTACACAAAGTTTTATGCACGTTGATAGACAGGCAGCGGTTGCCTGCACGAAGAACGTATTAGTGTTGGGAATACGAATGGTGACTAGAAGAAACGACGCAATTATATCGAAACTTTGAAATTATCGATGTATCACGACTTGTTATATAATACCTTTTGACGCGCGTGTTTAGTATTTACCCTCGATATTCATGTTACCTTACCCTCCACATTCATATTAGGCGATCGTTTGGTACATGTACCAAAGTGTACCAAACTGCACCAGCACCAATAGCAACCACCGATAGCAACTTTGATATATGTACCAAACTATATACCAAACAATCGCCAAAAATTGCTTATTATACGTGATACCGCAAAAATATCCCCGTACAAATTTATAATTTTAATAACAGATTCCTTTACTTTATTTTAAATGAACAATAAGATTTTATTATTTGGAAAATCAATTGCTCTTTAAGAAAAATCTTTCAATTTTATTT
>NJRQ01000111.1:583848-599298 GCA_003063805.1 Aphaenogaster ashmeadi | reverse complement strand
CTAAGTACTTCATTTAGCTTTTAGTGATAACGCCTCTCGAAAATTTCGTCATATGTTATATATAAATGAGAGTATAGAACCTATTGTTTCTCTTAACCCTTTGAAGCACAGATTTTTTTTATTGTTAACTTACAGGCAACCTACGTGCTTATAGGTTTTTTGGGTTGCTGATTACGAATCTGAGGTCGAAATTCATAAATTCAAAATGGCGGATCCAAAATGGTGGTCCGAAATTTAAAAGAATTAATCTATTTACATAAAAATAGATATTTTTACGTTTTTGACCTCAGATTCATAATCAGCGACCTCAAAAACCTAAAGTATGCAAGTTTTATGACGATATTACTTATAAATCATTGTAAAATACATTTTTTCTGAAAAATATGCAACTTTTCACAATTTGTTTATTTATAGCATTGTTACAACTAACAAAATTTGAATCTTTACATTTTTTATATGTTTGTTATAACATCTTATAGATCTGAAAAGTACAAAAAATCTGGATGAAAAGATCAAAAACATAGTTTAAATAATTAAAAATGAAGAAAAGAAGGTAGAACTGTGGGATCCCATCATGCTTCAAAGGGTTAATAAAATAGAAATCACGTTCGATTAAAATAAGAAAATCGAATGGTTTTTATCTTAACGTATAAATTAGACCACAAATTATATAAATTAGGTAAAGCTCTTATTTTTATATAATGTAATATATTTTGTAAATATTATTTTACCACAAAATTATCGCGCTGTAAAGTACTTAAACCGAACCGACGTTTTATTATAATCCGCAATGCGCTAAAATATTCAATGAGCAATCGCGAAGCGCATTTTAACATTTATCATGTCGAGCGTCCTCGACTTTCAAGAGAGACGCTCGCCTTCCTAGTCCCCTTACCTTCGCGTTCCCTTCCTAGTTACGATTAACGGATTATTTTAAACCAACCCCCGCGGCTTTTCATGTATTCTAAGGCGACTCGCGAGCGCAAAATGCAAATGCGCTCCCGCGAGAAAATCGTTCGGATATATCGATGACGTGACTTTGTGAATCACGCGGGTACATGGCGCTGCGCGGCGGCGAGCAGCTGGCATTCCTAGAGACACACGAGAATTTATCGTCGTGCTACGTGCCCCTTACATTTCCCGTAAAAGAAGAAAACTAATGCCTATCGAGGCATAATTCACTGTTCCCCCGTCGGATCCTGTCTAGTGTTACATCGGTATACCTCGCCGGTAATGTCCACGATCAATAATCGCACGTAGGAAAATGCACGGCCTTTCCCCAAAGTTTCCCCAAGGAGGAGAGGAGGAGGGATCGCGACGTCGCTAAATTACTACTAATTAACGTAATTAATCTCAACGATATCACCGTGATTCGACTCGGAAGGTCTCGACAATTTACATTTTCAACGTACTCCCAAATCAACTCCGCGAGATCTAACGTCTCGTGTCGTTTCTGCATCTTTTCTGTATCTTAATCGCGAATGCGTACTTCCAGCGACTGCGGCGCGGAATTTTCCAGACAAATATAACCCCTTCTATCTCGTGCGGAGACATTAACATATCTGATCGGCGATATTTACTGACAATCTCAAACATCCCAATGGAATAGCATTGATTATTAATTAGATACGCATGTTAGGTGCATGCATAATCCTGCAGCTTCCGGCACATGTATCGCTTTATATCAGCCGTACGCTATCGTGCACTGTCGCGCATTACGTAATAGCGTCGTAAGAGAAAAAACCAATATTATTACGCAACCCCGCGTTTAAAACAAAAAACCCTTTTTTGCTTTGCGGCCGTACGCAATCGCGCGTGCGAGGGAATGTTTCCAGGATAGCGCGTAACCCATTTCGAGCGAGAAAGTTCGGCGCGTGTCGTTATTTCTCTCAAAGCTTGTCTACAATACGCGGAGTAAGCATGGCGTAAGGAGTAAGGAATAAGGAGTAAGGATTAATTTTTTAAATATTTGTAGCATTGACCGACTGCGCTCTGATTGGCCGAGCGTAAGAGTAAGGGCTGAAGTTGGAGTAAGAAATAAAAATAATTTATTTCGCTTACGCCTTTACTTTAGCTCTCTTAGGCTGGGTCTACAATAGGGTGTAGTAAGTTTTAAGCTCTAAGAAATTGACCAATCACAGTAGAATTTGAGGAGAATAATCGACTGTGATTGGTCAATTTCTTAGGGCTTAAAGCTTACTACACCCTATTGTAGACCCAGTCTTATGGGCCATCTACAATGAGTCGCAGTCGTAAGAGTTGTAAGAAATTGACCAATCACAGTTCATTATTCTCCTTGCGATCGAAGAATAATAAACTGTGATTAGTCATTTTCTTACGACTCTTATACGACTGCGACTGATTATGATGGCCCATTACACCGCAAGATTAAGATCATAGCACACAGAAAAACGTAAGCAGTAAGACTCAATTGGCCAGTTGGAGCCGAGGATTTCAAAATGGTAGCCTTACGTTTTCGACAATTCTCGACTATGATTGGTCGATTCGCTTACTGCTTAAGTCTTACTGCTTGCGTTTTTCTGTGTGCTATGGTTTTTATTTCTCTTACATCTACTCTTACTTCTTATTTCGCGTATTGTAGACGAGCCTTCACAGATCGATCACGCTAAAAACTGAAGCCGTCTCCATCTGGTCCTTTCTTTTTTTTCATGGAACTCTTTGATTACAGTCGCAATAAACGCTTTAACGCGAGCTCGTTATTCTCATGACTATACGGAAAGTTCAGCCATGACGAGGTAAATGCGACATTGCGCGGCGCTTCACATAATTATCGGCCGATAATGAGGGGATTGTCAGGCCGTTTCCGATTGATTAGAGAGCGGGCAATGTGACCGCGTGTGTCGTGTGTTTGTCAGTCAATTCACGGGCCGGGGGCTACAGAATCCTTGTTTGATTTGATTTCGTCGCGTCAAATCGCGAGTAATTTCGACTAAACAATTAGAAAAAAATCGAGATAAATAGCCATTTGACCGGCCGATTGTTTAACGACGGCGTGATTTGTTGATTAGAAACGCGAAACGCGCATTAGCGATTAACGTTACGCAACGCTTGCGTGAGCGATGAAACGGTAAAACTGGGGGAAAAAAGTGGAAAATAATGGGAAAAAATTAAATTTTACCGTGTCCGTATATTGCTAGGAAAATGCCGTAGCGATGGGTGGCGTGCCGGTCTAATAAATCCGATGGAAGGTACGAGTTTAAGCTATTCCCATATGTGTCACATGCATACGTTGTTCAAATGAAGGGTACAGCTTTTTACAAAAATCCACAACATAAATCTGCGCGACAGCGGCACGGCGAAACAGTCTCTCGAGCGCTCGCTCTCGATCTTTTAATCTGACGGTAACGGCACTCGAATACACGAATGATTGAAAATATGATAGACGCCACTAACAGGAACGTTATTTTCGTCCACCAAACCTTCCAGATTTTCGCCTCGTGTCCAAAAGCGTTGCCGAACGGGCAACTTCCTTGGGCTCGCCGTAAGAGAAAATAGCGAGGGAGCACACACTTGATAGAGGCAACGAGAGAAGTTATGTAACGGCGTTACACGTACCTTTCCGTGCCGTCTTGAGGTAATAATACATACCTTAAAAAATCCAAATAAATCCGATTGACGAAACGATACGGAGTATCGTATTCGTACTTCGCACGTGCCGACGAGTGTGCCGGAGAGAATACCAGCTGACTGCAACTCACCGAGTCCAAGCTTCCGGCCGACTAGTCGACGGAAAAGAAAAACGGATTCCCGCGCGGATCGTCGTTAAGAAATTGTGACAATTGAGCAAGCATCCTCCAACGGGGGACCCGATGACATTTAGCGCAGTGTGACATGGTGATCTCAGGGAAGATGGTCTCTCCTCGATGCTGATGTGGAGTGTGTTGTCTCACGGCTCACCGGCGGCGACGCACACTTACACATGGACACACACACACGTGGCGACGCCGTGTTAAACCGTGGATCCGTGTAAACCCCCCTGTCTGTCCCCGCACGCGGCCCCTCTGTGTGTCCCATGTGCATCCTACATACTATCGTAACGCGGTGGCCATCGGTGCATTGGACCGTCGGTGGTGTTGGTGATGCCTCCAGGGGTATATATACGACGAGCGCTGCGGGGCTTGATAAACACTTGCCCATCAGCGATTACTGCCGCAGCATGTATACGTCATTGGTAAGCGTTTAATTAAGAGGAAAGAAAGCTCGGGGGTCAAGGGGCTGGGGAGGGGCTGGGAAGTAAGGATGCCGGAGGGCACTTCCGCCGCGAGACAATCCACGGGTAATCGTAGCCGGGTCGTGTGAATCTGACGTGAATTTCCGGTCCCCGGCGGTGGGATCCCTGTGCGCGAATCCGGACGCTCTGTGAGTTACATTGTTGTAAGTGACACTTCTCGATTATATCCGGTATAGCGTGCCGGGAGACTCCGGGGACTCGGATGTCGGTGGGTAGAAACGCGAGGCAAACCGGGATCGGAGGGTAAGTAGCGTGTCCCGGAAGATCGTTGGCGTAACGTAAGGATATCGATCGACACCGTCGGGATACATCCAAAATCTGCGTTCGCGTAACACGTGTAAAACACTCTCACGTACAAAATGTTTAGCAACGAATACCTATAACGGACGATACGATATGTTTTAATCGGGAGCTGAGATCTTTCCTTGGTTAGATTACCGAACCATGGATAAGTTTTGTCTTGTGGAAGACAGAAGAGATTCGAGATAACGATACTTTGTTTTTTAATTATCTTCAAATGCGATCTATCGTAACATTACACGGAAAGAACGATTTTGCTGAAGTATTTAAAAATTTAGCCAGATACAATCTGAAAATAATTATGCTAAATCATTAAAATAATTATGTAGGATATTCAAGCTGATTACTAAAATGTCAAAATTTTGTGCAGTACTATCATTATGCTTGACCATTCTACATCATTATTTTGATGGTCCAATATAATTATTTTCAGAGACCTATATCTAGCTAAATTTGTAGAGATACTTTAGCAAAACCATTCTTTCCATATAAAACTACTAAAGCAGTCAAGATAAATTTTGTAATTTTTTATCAAAGTTATGACAATACATTTTCTGAGATTTTGCGTGTCTTTTGTTGCAATATGTAAATTATTAAATTGATCAATTTACTTTCTCCCTTCGTTCCTTTTTTCAAAGATATGTGTAGAATATTTAAACAGTCGAAATAGGTATGTTAATCGATAATTTTAGTGTTAGCAGCGTTTTAACTGAACAATATTTATCAAAGCGCTTAAAGCCGAAGAGATGCTATACAGAAAAAAAGTAGTGTCAAATCAAATAACTTATATACTCAAATATACTCATATTTTTTTCTTGGTTGAACTACATAAAATGACTTCATTCAAACAAGTTTTCTTCGTTTAACGTAATATAATCTCATTTCAAGATTTCCATAGTTGAAACTAAAGATATTCTTAAATCAAGAATATTCTTTTTTTCTGTGTAAGCATAAGCGTTTCCGTAAATCATAATATGTATATAACTAATTTCGGCAAGCAGTATATTCGATATAATTTGTTTAGAGAGTGCAACAATCCCTACATAATCTATGTATTAAGATAAATTCAATTTTACTGAATAATTTCAAGATACTATTAACATACACGGAAAGAATGTTTTTGTTGAAATATTTAAAAACTTGATCTAATACAGAAATCTGAAAATAATTTTATTCCATCAAAATAATTATGTAGAACGCCCAAAATAGATGCTAGAATATCAAAACTTTTTACAATATTATCATCATGTTTGAGCGTTCTACATAATTACTTTTGATGGTCTAATAAAGTTATTTTCAAATCTGGCCACAATTTGAGATATTTCAGCAAAACCGTTCTTTCCGTGTAATAATGATCTGTTGTAGAAATTTATTTTGTTCGTTCCGACTCAAGATCGTCTTATTTACGATGTCAAATAATTATTTAGAAGACTGTAGAATTGTACAATACTAATACAAATCGTCAGCATCGTAAAGTTTATTTTATCCGAGGTGCGGCGTCTGACCTAATAATGCTGATACTACCGCGATCCCCGTCGTGTCTGACTCAAAACGGTATCACTACTGCGACGCGCGGCGTTTCCACTGATTCTCAGAACTCTCCCTATCGCCACAACCGATCTAGCAGCTTCGAATATCGATGTTGAAGTTAAATCGGCAGTAATGCAAATCGTATATATATATATATATATATATATATATATATAAACAAAGATCGCAATATACCAAAATTCGGAAACTTTAATACTTTGATAATATACGAACATTTTAATATTAATATCTCATATTTTGACGGTACACACGGTTATACATCAGAATGCGGACGTTGTTTATAATTACATCGCGAATCGCTTTTTTGCCTTGTCGCGCAAATCACGTCTTCGAGAATGTCTAAGTGGCGGTAGTTTATTAGCGCGTACCGCATAAACACTTGTGCAACGACGTAAGCCTCGAACAGGGAAGCTAACCAGAAGGCTAATGTTCATCCGATATTTATGCACCTGGAAACTTAACCGGTGGCAATTGACTAAGGTCGTTTAGTTCTCTGCACCGCGATCCAGCGTTATTATCGAAATACCGCGACTTCGATACTTTACCGTTGCGCACCAGTGTTAAATAATATTCGCCGCGGGTGGATTCCCGTTCAGGCAATCATCACTTTAATCGAGATCCCATCCGATATCGATGGGCGATAGGTCGATCAACGAAATTAATTGTTATATCTTTAATCTCCAAGGATGAATATTACTTTTACTTTCATCTCAGCGCTCGTATTGGATCCTTTGTCGATTTGTAATCTCGACTTTGATGCAACGGCCGATACCGCGGGATTTCGTAACATAATGTCACGTTCAAGCGATTTCAATCAATCAATATTAGAATCTTCTATTCATTTGTATTTAGCTGTTAAAACGTGTGTATCCTAATCGGAGATGTGAAAGTTACGCTTATTGTAAATGTAGGAGGTCAATACATGGATGAAACATGGTTTAGGGAAAAAAAGATTAATTAAGATAGTCGTGACAGTAAATCTGTCACCGCGGCATTTCCCAGTGATGAATTGATACTGAACGTTTTTAACGATTTAACGATGACGATTAATGGCTATTAAATTAATACTAATCTCGTCGATCTTCATGATTTTACAAAAGCAATTAATTTTGTTCAAGAGTACTGTAATGCCATATTTACGTCACCAAGATAATTACATGCATCAATTAAACTTTAACATTTGAAATTATAATTAAATATGTATGTTTCTCTATATTAAAAATTTAACAATAAACGTAGCTCTTCAACTGAAATTTCCAGCTAAAACAAATGCGTCGTCGCGATCAGCTCGATCACCCCTAAATTATTTTTTTCCAAATCAAATACGTACTACTTATCTTCCGTGGAATTAACGTGGGATACTTTCTTATTCTACCATCATCAGGCCTTGATCGCGTTGGTAGCCTGCGCCGCGGCAGCGCCTGCCGACGAGCCGATACAGATCGTCAGCCAGAGTCAGGATGGTCCCAATCCGGATGGGTCGTACAAGTGGAGTTATGAGAGCAGTAACGGTATCAAGGCCGAGGAGGAGGGTCACCTGGAGGAAGTCGGCACCGAGAACGAGGCGATGAAGGCGGAGGGCGGCTTCAGCTTCACCAGCGACGACGGCCAGCCGATCTCTCTGACATACGTGGCCGACAAGAACGGCTTCCAGCCGGTAGGCGCTCATCTACCCACCACGCCGGAAATCCCGCCGCTGATACTGAAGGCCCTCGAGTGGAACGCGGCGCATCCGTCCAAGGACGATGAGAACCAGGTGTAAAACCAAGCGCCGCCGTCCAGCATGTGATCTCACGACCTCCGTTGCCGCCGCCCGCGTGCCGTCGTCCTCGCCCTCGAAACGAACACGGACTGCTCTGGTTCAAATTGTTGTAAATATTTACTGTACGCGATATTATACACACACACACACACATTTTATTATATTGTATTGTATTGTATTAATATATAATATATTTGAAGAGACGCAAACATGTACCGCGCGACTATGGGTGCTTTCCATTTAGTGACACAAGTTGACAGAAACGTCATTCTACCTTTCTTGGCAATCGATGAGCAACAAAAACAGAACGACACTTGTGTCGACTTGCGTCATTAAATGGAAAGCACCTTATGTAACTAACTATGCGTCACGGCAGCGTTGTCAACTCAGAATTCCGGTGTGTCACTAGCCGAAGCTGAAAAGGTCATGGTTTGAGAACAAAAGTCACTAGATTTTTTTACAACGCCATTTTTCAAATTAAATAACGCTTATGAATGTTTTTGATATGTGTTATGTATTTCTTATGTTTATAAATATATAGATATATTATCACACACAGGAGAAAATAGATAATCGTTAATAGAATGATAACAAAACTCCCGATAATTTCAAAAACAAAAATTAATAGGAAAGGGCTAATGGGAGTCAGCGCAGAAAACGTAGCGCAGTAAAACTGTTAAACAGATTTAATACATCTTAAAGGCAATTAAACGAAGTCTCCAATACAACAATTAACTTAAACGTACGTTTCGGCTAACTTTTTAGCCATCTTCAGCGTAGAATTATGAAGAAAGAATGATGGAAAGATGGAGCTACAGCCCAAATTCACAGTGCATTGTGCTGCAGTCAAGGAGTGAGAACGCTCAATAAGTTACTCCAATGTAAAGCAGAGTGTGATCCCAACCAGTTATAGGAGGCTGGATGGTGACGGTTGTAGATAGATATTCGTATTGCAGTCTTTGGACGAAATGTTGTATCTGCTTGAGAACATTTCTTTAAAATAAAAAACAAATAGAAATTTTTAAATAAAAAAATTAAACTAAATAAAATTCTTTTCAAATTAAAAATTGAATTGCTAATGCTCTTTACAGGGCATACTTATACCTACACACAGACTACGGTCCACTTGATGCTACAAATACTTTGAAGCATTTTTTGATTGGTCAATTAGTAAATTCTTTCTTCCGATTTGTCAAGCAAATGCTTCGAAGCATTTGTAGCGTCAAGTGGATTGCACCCACAGGCACACATGAACACAACAAACGCACACATACACAAACACACACAGCCTTTATAGGAAAGCAATTAAGTGTGGAAACCAATCATTAAGGAATCACTAAGCTGCTTTCTCTACTGAACGCAGCCATTGAAGCATGGAGACGATGGAGATTAGAGGTCACCAGAAATCACTGTATCTGTGGGGTTTAAAGTCACCAGATTAGGCACCGGTCATAAATAAAGAAAATTGTCACTGAGAGGGTAACGAAAGGCAATAAATCTGGTGACAAAATCACTAAGTTGGCAACGCTGCCGGTCACGGTGCATTAAGAATGAACGCTGCATCCCAGGGGCTCAATTCTTGAAGTCATTCGCAAGAGAAACGTATGCGTAAATTCTGCTCTTACAGAAAATCTACAAGTTAATTGGCCAAAAGTCATGCAATAGCCAATCAACTTGCAACTTTTCTGTACGAGCTGAATTTGCGCATACGTTTCTCTTGCGAATGACTTCAAGAATCGAGTCCCAGGGCTGCGTTCGAAAACGTCACCCGAGTGCACCCATGTAGCATTTTATCCTTGTTGTTCATCGAATGTTAAACAAGGATAAAATGATACATGGGTGCATTCGGGTGATGTTTTCAAACGCAGCCCAGGAGAGACGTCGCTATTCTATTAATAGGCTTGATCCCTTCGGCGAAGCGCGCGAAAATGTGTGCGAGATTCCGCTGCAGATCCTCGGGCGTTCCAGGAAGGATGCGGGGAAAATTTGCGGTTAGTAGTAGCGCGTACTCTACTTCCTCTTTCTCTCTCCATCTCCAGTCTCTGCGAATTAAGAATTAATTCACTTCCTTAACACACGCGTAACAAAATTAATCCTTGATCGGATTAATCCTTGATCGAAGATGTCTTTCTCGCTGTCGAATTGGTTGTTTCCGGAATTTACAGTCCGGTTACAGATGGCTAATCCTGTATACGATCATCAGCAATTACCCACGCTCTATAATACATGTCGGCCATCGCGATTATGTCGGACTGATTTACGATAGAAAGTCTCGCGACTATTACAGTAAGATATTACATCGCTGTAAACACAGCTGCCGCGCGCGTCTTTATTACAGCGGACCTTGCTCGCTATCATTAATCAATCACGTAGAGTGGACAAAGACGTGCGCCTTATGTAACGCGCGTCATATGGAGACCGGTAACTTCGATTACGCTTGTCTGGTGCAACGAGAGTTTAGACATCTCGATGGAGCTTGTTTACTTAACTGCTCACGCGTTAATAACAATTCGCATATTCATGGCACCGGGCAACAATCTAATTAAATTTAATCCTTATATAAGTCTGCCACGATTAAGCTCGGGAGGGTGAAGGAATTATTACGGCACAGGATCAGATAAATCTCAATTCATAGACACATACAATGCTATAATTTATTTTAGTGATTTCGTGGCAGCAGTCTAAATTGTATTTTTCAATACTTTTTTTATGGCGACATTGCGCTTGGGTAAGTCCCGCGATCTCGCTATAGTAGTCGAAGGTTAATAAAAATGTTCCTCTTCCGAAGATCGAGACGGGCTGTCATTCCACGCTGGTACATGACAAATACAAATTAGCTCTGACACATTCTCCTCATGACTCTTTTCATCTCGAGTGATTTACGCTATTACTGACGGCCGAACCTTCATCCGCACAAAGAGATCTGCTATCTAAGGAGGAACGATGTACAGAGCAATCGAATCTCCAAAGCTGTCACTCCGTGTCACTTCTAAGATGTGGGAGATACAAATCAGTGCTAACGCGTTTCTTTCTTCGGCCGCTTTCATCTCTCCTAATGATCGAACAGCGATACGCCGCTCTTCCCCGATATCGAGAATTAACACGTCACGGTGATATCGCGGATAATCTTAGCGCGATGTCGTCTTCGCAGACCAGTCATCTATCCGGAGACTTTCCAAAAGGTCGTCTAGGGGTCCGGATTCGACACATTGACGTTGACATCTGACAGCGTCGCGAGGGTGGAGAAACCGGAACCCATTATACTTTGCGGCGTTCTCGTTGAACTTTCACCGCAGGCGCCGCGGCATTCGTCATATATCGCCGTTTAGTACGACGTGAGTCGTGTTCTAAATTTGTTACAGCATCACGTAACAGCAACTTATATAAATCTTCCGGGCGCAAGCTCGCGCGCGGTTGAATCTTTCAAAGTTTATTCCCATAGAGAGAGGGGAAGGGAAGACAAATTGTATACAAGCTTCAAATTATTTTTCCCAAAAGTGCACTTTCTTTCCACTAAGAATTGATAAAAAGCCATATATTTCTCTTATTCGCAGATATTGAAATCTTAATAATATCTTAATTAAATCAAGATAAAAAGATCTCGCGAAAATGATAAATCTTATATAAATGTTCTTTAAGTTAAAATTGCTTGAAGAAAATTATTTAATTGTTTATTGCACTGTCAGCATAACAGCGTTCTTCTTACAGCACGAGGCTTTATTATCCGCGGTTAGAGAAAGTGTGCCAAAACGTGTCTCTTCCGGTTATATGTCACGTAGTACACTTATAGCAGAAAACGAACCTGCTGGTGCGCTCTCGGTGCCGCTATAATTCACAAATATTATAACAATTTCGCATTTGTCAATATATTAATCTGAATGCGCATTAGGATGCGCGTATCGGCGATACATCGGGCGTGATATCGCCGGCGACTCATAATGTTTATTAATAGTACCATAAATTCGATTATCCGGCCTCGATTAATTCTATCTATCGCAGTCTTATTTGCGCTCGCGATTCAACAAATACCGATTATGATCGTGCTGTCGAATCGAAATTGCTGCCGCAATCAAGAAACATGATTCGCGGAATTTATAACCGAATTATGAAGCGGCCGCTTGGTATTAATTATCAAATTAAACGCGGTGGCGCACGGGCGGAACATATACATACAAACGTGCACCTCCGTAAACAATTTAACGTTATAATTGGCGTACGTGAATATTTCCGCAGAACGAGCAGTCCGTGTTTGTTTATGCGTGCGTTCACTTTGGCGGCTATAATCATTTTAAATGAAAAAAGTAATCAAAGTAGAAATAAAGGAGAGAGAGAGAGAGAGAGAGAGAGAGAGAGAGAGAGGTAAAAACAGAAAGATTGGAGAAAAGAATTGAACAGTCTGTTTGTATTCGCACGTTTAACTTGGGCGAGTAATAGCGCGGAACGCCAATTACTGCATAATTGCTGCAATGCAATATGTGCGTAATGTAATATGTATGAACTGTTTATATTGCATTAATTAAATAATTGATCAGACGTAAACAGAGAGATATTTCTTAGCATTTTTCGAATTTCTTCTTAATTCAATTACTTTAATTTAATTTACTTTCATATTTTAATATCAAATAACTGAGAGAACGCATATAAGAACTAATTAAGTTATTGACAACGTATATAAGAGCTTAACGAGGGTAATATTAAAACCGATTCACAATGCGCCTTTTACCGTTAGCGTAATTGCCCTGCTGCTTGAACTGTCTCGCTATATTATTTTCAGTTCTGAGAAGAAGATGTAATCGGCATGTGTGTGCGGCAGCAAGAACTCTCGCTATCATTCGCTTACATAACGATCTGTCTTCCTCCTTCGTCGCAATGACCATTTTTGACCCCGATTTTTCTATTACCGCATAGTCGTGTGTCCACATCTAACTTGAGTGAGTTTGCTAGTCTCGCGTCAAGTAGCCGTTCTCGGAATATTCTTGCGAATTCTCTAACATAGTATAGGCGAAGAAAGCGGCTACACGCCGCAAAAGGACAAATATTTGCTTCAATTGTTTAACTATCAGAAAAGTGCCTCCGTCGTCGAGAGGCAGTAATATATCTTTAACTAAAAAGATCCTTTCGCTGCGTTAAAAATAAACATCCGATTGCGAATCCAGAATTTCTTCGTGACGTATAATAATTATTTTTGCGTACGAAGTCAATGGATAAATTTGCATTCGTGGACTTGCAGATTTATATAATGCTATATATAAATTTTCTGACATTTTTATAAACTTACAAATGTTCTAACTCTCTAAACCAATAACTCTCTCCATTTCTCTGCATGTCTGTTGATCATGATTAATCAGATTGATAGAATCGTTTAAATTATAGTTAACCGGGATAATTGCGATATATCAAGGTAAACATGACAACGCTATTTTCCAATAATATAATTGATAGCCTTTATTTCCTAACGATTTTGTAACATATATTAAGCAAGCTGTTATCAATTTTAATAATTTTAAACTGATTGTGAGTCCATTTCCCTAATCAAATCTTTCAATATCACATGTATCTCAAACACAATTCAATATCACAATTATCGTAATTGATCGCACGTTGGATATACTTAAAACAGAATATGATTTCGTGAAACGACAGGGGATGGTCGACGAGGAATCGGGAATTAAATCGCATCTTCCTTCGGCATACCAAATTTTTATACAAACTTGCCTTTTTACATTCGATGTCAAGCTAAACATATGCAAGTGAAGTGTGATCTTTCAACGTGTCTGTAGCGAGAGGTGCATCAGTTACACTTTGTTTCTCTCCTCCTGGTAAGGGTGAGCAGCTATCCAGTCGAGGGCGCGCTGGATGGCGGGCGGAATTGCCGGCGCGGGTGGCGGGGTCGGCAGATGTGCTCCTTGGAAAACGGCGCCATTCTCGTCTGCCACCCAGCCAAGATTAATTTTCTGCCCGTCGGGCGCGGTCCACGTCGCCGAGCCGCGTACCTCCTCAGCCTCCTTGTCCTTCTGGCCAGAATTCTTCTGGACGCCCTGCTCCTCGAAGGTGATCCCGTTGGCACTTTCCCATCTCATGAAGTAGCTGCCGTCCGGGTTACCGATGTCCTGCTCCTGCCTGACGATGGCTATTTGCGGCTCGTTTGCCGCTGATATTACTGCCGCCAGGCCCAGCAAGATAATTAAATGCGGATTCATCCTGGGCAGGATCGAAGATAGATTAAAGATTCGTCTAATGCTCTACCGCTGATCGTGCATCTACCGTTGTCTGTGATTTGTAAATTCGTATTAAAATTCCTGTTACTAAGTTCGATTTATATCGATTTCCAAATAACAAAATTCATATGAAACAAAAATTCATAAATGCGATATTAAAAATGAAACTTAAGAATTATAAACTTATGACTTACTTATGACTAAGACTTAATACTTTCGTTTAGCCAGTATTAATCTAACAAAATTTTTCTGTAAAAGCTGTGCGTAATTCAGAATGGTAAACAAAAAGTGCGTTCCAAACAATTTCGAAAGTTTCGTTGAAGCTTCTTGGATAATTATTACAAAAGAACGACGGTTGCAATATAACGCCGTTTGAGATTTGACTGACAGGCGATCCTACGAGACTCTTACCTCAACTGCTTCGTTTTCCAGATATTGCGTGCACGGTACTACTGACGAGCGTTTATCCGCCGCGTCCTCCTTTTATAGATAGCAGTGCCCTGTGCTATCGGCGTATTGCTTCAAATGCCACGATGATACCGGTTCGAACCTTTATTATAGACCGATGCATACCGCAAAAGAAACGCTTTTACACCCGTAAGCCTTTATATCGCGATCCAGAATCGGAAGTTCTGCGCTTCTGTCGCTGCGCTTTCGTCACCGTCTCGTTACCATTAATTTATCATTAACATTTCAACGCGACGATTATTTTTTGAGATCAGCAAGAAAAAGAGATCAGCAACATCACGTGAGCGAAATCTTATACGTGCGACTGTAGTGCAAATTCTCAAAATTCTTGAACTTTATAATCGTCGGACGAATTAAAAAAAGTTCAGCATACCGCAATTGTCCGCGCGTGTTTCCATACAAAGATACATAAATGGCCACAGAGTTCAAGTACGTTGCAAATGCACGTAGTGTTTTAACCTTTGAAACGTACGTTATATACCCACTCGTTTTTCCTCGGGATTCCTTTCGCGATCGATGTGCATTGCACTCAGATGATTTTTTATCGTTAACGCCCGACAGCTGCGACGTACGATGGGTCGTTAGCTCGTTTATCCCTATACGAGTCGTTTTGTTGCAATTTTCGTGTACATCCTGCTTTTTTGCGGTCATTTATATTCTTTTTATAACCGCGCCTTTTATTAAGCGTTTATTAACTTGATATATGCCGCTTGCGTCTCTTAAGAATTGATTAGCAAGCGTCTTCACTGAGACATGTTTCTTGCATATTTATTGTTATATAAAACTATTAAGAGTTTTTGGAAATGTTAATTTAAATAACAAAGCATAAAACGGCAATTAAGAGTTAAGCGCTGGCGACAGTGCGCAATAAATAAAATATAATGTTCTTTAATAAAAAA